>JAREIK010007407.1:0-43911 GCA_029783825.1 Sapria himalayana | reverse complement strand
ACCATCTTGAAAACTCAATAATATTCACATGTGATTGAAATAATTAGCAAGAGTTTCTCAATTCACTCTAAAATGTTCTCATGATATGTTTTATTAGTGATAGGAACCCCAAATCACTTTTATTTATAGGCAAGATTCCAAGTTTTTTAATTTTTGATGCAACTTTTGTAAGCCACACATAGCTTTCACATGTAAAGTCAATCCTTGGCAGGTATACACATCATACTATAATAAGCACACTTTCAAGCACTTGCATTAATGTAAGGGAACACTTAGTAAGCACCTAATCAATACTTATCACTCGTGTAGGCCAAGACATGAAAATCATACATACTAACACATCCTATTCATTCAACATGTGATAAGCTTGTAAGTCAACATATGATTAAAAATAATTATTCTTATTAATTTTTTTATAGACTTTTTGTAATTTTCCTACATGATTCATTTTTATTCTTATGGTTGCACTTATCTTTAACAAAGATTATCTTGGTGTGTGTGTGTGTGTGTGTGTTTATAAAGATTTTATTTTATCATGTATCTAACATTTTGTAAATTAAATTTATCTCAAAATTATCTCAAACATAATAACTTCATATTTATATTTCTTGAAATAAAACACTTATATTTCTAATAATTTCAATATTCCTTCAATAGATGTCTCTGTGTGTGATTCCTTGTGATCTCTTTTGTGTTAGTGATGAGTGGACTTGTTGAATCAAGTTTAGTAATATTAAAATAATGATTTCATACTGATATAATAAGATCAACATATAGCAATGTGTCATGGACACTCAAGCTAAGATAGTATAAAATATGAACCAAACTTTTTTGTACATAATTACTATCAAGAATAATATTTTTAAAAACAAATAGCATGGTAATAAAAATACGAACTAACAACATGGTAGACTGATTGGCAAAATATGATGAATACTCTAACACTGAAAATATGAGTCCGAACCTTGTAGATGTTGGAAACATTTTTCATGGTGCTATCATTGATCATGTTGTTCAGATGTTGGGACGTGAGTTTTACCTATTCTAATCATGAAGCCTCATAGCTTATATACGAGCCAAATATTAATGTTGTGTTGAGTTTGGGGGAAGGGTAGGTAGATAAAAAAAGTAAATATTTTAAATCTATAACATTTTTGATTTTTAATCTATAACATTTTTGATTTAGATAGAGGATATAAAACTATTAAAAAATATATAAAAATTTTTAATGTTTATAATCCCTTCAATGTCATGCATCACAATAGAATTTTTTCTACCAAATAATATGTTATCAACTTCGATTTATGATTTTAGCCACAACAATGTAGTTTATTATTACTCTAAACAATTCAACTTCTACCAAATTTATATTAACTATAATTTATACATTAACAACTATGGATTATGAAGAGTTTAGGTATCTCTATAACATTGTTGAATTTGATGCCATACAAGAGTATTCTCTTTACGACAACATTTTTTAGGACAACCCTTTATCCTGCAGTGTTAATAACATCATCTTTTAAACACACGGTAATTTTTCTGTGCTGCAATATGTTTATTTTAAACAATTTAAAAAATTAAAAATACGAGTAGTAATTGTTAGTTGAATGTTGTAGGTTATTAGTTGAGTACCATAACTATTAGTTGTAACCTACAAGCTTGAATCTAAGTTTCATGTTTCACAAAATTTGTGGCAGATGTATCTTGTAATAAATAGTAATAAAGAATATAAGAAAATATGAGAAGTATTATGGAAATGTATGTATCATTAATGAAACATTAATTTATAGTACTAGCGAATATATGTGAGTACTCTTTTATAATTTAATATGATATAAACATATTTACTAATTAATTTTTAGTCCATAACATATATTATTAAATATTATTTCATATCTTAATAAAATAAATATAAATTATTATAATTTCAATAACATCAATACAATATAATAAAAAAAATAATAACATTTCATATAATACAGCAAAAAGAATTATAAAGAACATTAATAAGTTGTAAATAAAAATAAAAATTTCAAAACTATTGAGAATTATATTGCATTTTTATATTTTTTTATCTTGAGAAACTGGAATTAGATGATTCATATAGATTAAGAGTATTTATAGTTTTTTTTTGTATTTATAAGTGGATTTTTATTTTATTTAATAAATGATAATGTCATTTATAATTTATATTCATAATATTATATTATTGTGCGTTTTTATTTATTTTATTTAGTTGTTTATTTATGAGAATACTCGATATGTAATGTTTAATCAATCATTTTTATAAATTATGTAAAGGCATGAGTTTTAGTTATATATTATTATTATTGAGTATTATTTTTTTATATCATCTTTTTTTTTCATTTTATGTATTAATCTTCATATTTCTATATATATATATATATATATATATATATATATATATATGGACATGTAGATATATGGAAGAAATTTATGATGCTTTAGCAGAACATCTCTTCGCTATAGAAGCAGTAGTAAATGACCATTCAATGTAACTTCCTGCTCATGTGGAAAATTATAGAAAGATAGTATTTCTTCTCTCTCTCTCTCTAAACATCATTGCTGGCCATATTTTAGATATTTATTGAAGTTGTATGACTATATATAAATATTTGTATGATTATATATAAATAATTGTATAACTATATAACACTCTATATAATTAAATTTAACTATATTTGTAAGAATGTATACATATATGTAAATCTATATATTTATTTATAACTTTTATATATTTATGTATAACTATTTTTAGGAATATATCTATATATAACTATATGTTTAACTATATAAAAATATTTATAGTTATATATACTATATGTATAATAACATATAACTATAAAGAATTGTATCTTATTATATGTAATACTATAAAAGCTTTATACATAACTATATTTAAATATATAATTTACAACTTATATTTAATGTACATTTGTATATATTAGTATTCAAAAATGTATTTTACTATATCTATACCTATACATAACTATAGGTATAGATATATAAAATTATATAAATAAATATATATACCTACATGTATAAATATAAGTTTAACTATACGTGTAACTATATGTATAACCACATGTATGTATACATATATGTTAATCTATATACTTGTTTATAACTTTGTATATATTTATGTATAACTAAATATAACTTCTCATATGAACATATATATATATATATATATATATATATATATATATATTTAACTAAATGTTTAACGATATATAATTTTATATAACTATATATATTATATGTATAATAACATATAACTATACATAATTTTATATTATTAATGTATAACCTATATTTAAATATATAATTAAGATATATTTAGTATACATTTTTATATATTAGTATAAAATAATGTATTTTAGTATATCCATACCTATATATAACTATATGTATAAATATATGAGATTATATGAACAAATATATATACATACATGTATAAATATAAGTTTAACTATACGTGTAACTATATATATAACTACATGTAGCAATATTTATAATTATATGTATAAAACATACAATACAAAGTTTAACTATATGTGTATGACTATATATAAATATTCTTATAACTATAAATAACTCTATATAAATAAATATAACTTTATTTTTAATTATGTATACATATATGTATACATATATGTAAATCTATATAATTGTTTATAACTTTGTATACATTTATTTATATTTACTTATAACTACTTGTATGCATATATCTATATGCAATTATATGTTTAACTATATGTAACTATTTATAACTACATTTACTATATGTATCCTAACATATAATTATATATGGGATAATATTAATTTGGTGAACTAATTTGAAATTAAATGGCATAAGATATAATATCAACAATATGTAAGCACGTAGAATGAGAGTGTCTGTTGATGAGGCTCATATATGGTATAATACAAATAAGGATTGTACTCTTACCTATTCCCAATCCTTGGGCCTCAGGCTCAAATATGAAATTATGTATGACAAAAGATGTTATATTTGATAGGTTTATATAGAAGAAATTTTATTTTCTTTTATATAATTTTTCATTCTAACACTACACTCTCTATGCCTCTCTCTCTTCCTCTCCTCCTTCAAACATTAAATGTCTTTATTTTGCTTTCATTTCTTGTGCATTATTGCTACTTTGCGCCCATTATCTAGTTTAATTGTGATATCTATTAATCTTTATCATGCTAAAATTTACTTTATCTATTAATGTAGATTCTGCAAATGCATTGCCTCGATATTCATGATATTTAAATTTTAATTATTCATCTGTAAGTAATTTTATTTTATTATTTGTATATTTTGAATTAATAGAATGTTATATTTATAATAATGATTGAGCATAATTTTTTGTAAACAAAACAGGTCAAAATGAGCTCAAATCGTCTGTGGATGTACATAAGGGTTATTAAAGGATTTTTGAATGAAGATTTTTGATTGGGCTTGAAACATTCATCAATTTTGCATGTAGTCAATCGAGATTGATGGATGGAAAAAAATTAAGTGTTCTTGTAATCATCAAAAGTGTCAGAATATTCCTTTTCGTGATGCAAACACTATAAGATATCTTTTGAAAAAATATGACTTTGTGCCAAATTATTTAGTTTGGATTTATCATGGGGAAAGTACTATGGCTCTGAATATTGACCAAAATGAGGGTATTGAATCATTTTATTGTGGTGAAGAATCATCAAACACATACCATAGAATGATCATGGAAGCAGATGGTGCTAACTTCAATATGGATTACGTGGATGAACCACCTAATCCTGAAGCTCAAAAATTTTATGAAATGCTTAAAGCTGCAAATAAAGAGTTGTGACCTAGTTGTAAAACACATTCGTAATTGTCACTTGTGGCTCAACTAATTATCATTAAGTTAGAAAATCATATGTCTAAGAAAATATTTGATCAGGTGACAGAACTGATGAAGGAGATTGTTTCAGATAATAATTTGATCACTAACAACTTTTATAATACTAAGAAGTTTATACAATGAATGGGTCTGCTAGTGGAAAAAATTCATTGTTGCTTAAATGGATGCATGTTATATTGGAGTGGAGATAGTGATTTAATTAACTAAAAGTTTTATGACCATCCTTGATTTATGAAGGCACCTCATGTTGTAGATGAGCAAAAAAAATTGAAGGTTGTCTTTAAGAAGATGTATTATTTTCTATTAATTCCTCGATTACAGAGAATATATGCATCAAATGCTATAGCAAATGATATGAGGTGACATTCTGAGCATGAGGTTGAAAAAGGGGTAATGCGTCATCCATTAGATTCACCTGCTTGGAAGTATTTTAATTATATACATCAAGATTTTGCAGCAGAAAGTCGAAATGTGTGATTGGGTCTATGCACTGATGGATTTCAGCCATTTAGGCTATCTCAAAAATAGTATTCAACTTGACCAATGATAGTGACACCTTATAACTTACCTCTGCGGTTGTGTATGAAGGAGTAATATTTGTTTTTGTCAATATTGGTTACAGGGCCAAAAAATCTGAAAGACATGCTGTATGTTTTCTTACAGCTTCTAATTGCAGATTTAAATCATTTATGGGATGTTGGCATGAATACATATGATATCTCAAAGAAGCAAAATTTCAATATGCGGGCAATAGTTATGTGGATGGTAAGTGACTTTCTTGCATATTCAATATTGTCTAGCTGGAGTATTGCAGAATGATTTGCATGCCCATATTGCATGACAAATTTCAATGCATTTACTCTCAAATTTAGTCGTAAACAGTCATGGTTTGATAAGCATCGCAAGTTTCGACGTACGAATCATCTATTTCGAAGAAATAGAACTACATTTCGAAAAAATTAAACTATGATGATAGTTGCACTAGTAGTTCATTCATGAGTTGAAATTTTTATAGAGATTCATAGTTTGGGTTTAAAGAATGTAACTGAAAAGGATGCTATTGGAAGTAATGGACCAATAGGCAAATTATTTGGCTGAAGGAAACGTAGTATATTTTGGGACTTGCCCTATTGGAAGTCCAATTTAATTCATCATAACATAGATGTAATGCATTTTGAAAAAACTATTTTTAACAATGTTTTAAACATTGTCCTTAATATAGATGGAAAGACAAAAGATACTTTACGATCAAGACAAGAGCTGAATGATTACTGTCGGCATCCTGAATTGAAACTGAATGAAAAGATAGAAAAATTTTCTAAAGCAAAAATTTGAAATTCTCTGATGGATGTGTCAAATATGGGTAGATGCATGGATACGAAGAATCTTAAGTTATTTGGAATGAAAAGTCAAGATTGTCATGTATTTATACAAAGATTAATACCAATTCCATTCCACGAATTACTTCCACTAAGTGTTTAGAAGGTCCTTACAGAACTAAGTTTGTTATTTAAATAGCTAACTACAACCACAATCAAAATAGATGACATGGTGAGGCTGGATAATGACATTCCACTCATTATTTGTAAGCTTGAACAGATATTCCCACCGAGTTTTTTTTTGGCTCAATGAAGCATTTGCCGATCCATTTGGCATATGAAGCAAGGATTGCAGGGCCAGTGTAATTCAGGTGGATGTATCCTTTTTAGAGGTAAATATTTGCTGTGTTTTATTATTTCATACTTTAAGGAATATTGTAATTTAATCAAATTGAAACCTAACATTGTGGTTGTAGGTATCTTCATAAGTTGAAATTGAATGTTAGTAACAAGGAAAAAGTAGAAGTTTCTATTTGAAATGCTTATTTAGTAGAAGACGCATCATCATTTTGTTCTTATTATTTTGATGATCTTGTTAATACAAAGAATAGAAATGTGTCGTGAAATTATGAAGGTCATGTGATGTTAGAAGATGATTCTGTGGATAAATTATCTATCTTCAAGCACCCTGGAAGAGAATTTGGAATAACAATGAAAAGATGTATGACAGATGAATAGTACAAAGCAATACAAAGCTATATTTTACTTAATTGTGAGTAGGTTGCACCATACATTGAGTATGTATACACAAAATGTTTACAGGTTTAATCATAGTTTAATTTTATCTTAATAGAATTTATTAAAAATTGATATACATTTTTTTCTCTTTTTATATCTGTGCAGTATTTATGTTGAGTAGTTAAAATATAGGCAACCAGTAATTTCCAGCAATGATGTCGAATTATGCTAGAATTTGAATTTGCGAATTGGTTCAAAAATTATCTGAGAATTATTATGTTTTTAATTTTGAATTATTTAATTTATTATTATCTTTTATTTGTTAATATCAATTTTTTAATTTATGTCATAGTCAATTGATCCTTCAAATGGAGATTGAAATATTTTTATTCAGAATCTAAGTAAAGGCATGTTTCGATATGTTACAACATATCCTGGGTAATTTGTTAATGGATATAAATTTGACACAATCATGCAAGGGTCTTCTAAAATAATATTGAATAGTGGTGTATGCATTAAATCCACAAGATATAGTGCAGATGAGATTGATTATTATGGTCAACTCAAACAAGTTATTGAGTTGGAGTATCCTGGACTCGAAAATAATAGGATTGTATTATTTAAGTGTGAGTGGTCAGATCCTACACCGAATGTGGGAACAAAGATTCATTCGAATTATAAGCTAGTGGATGTTAACCAGAAATGCAGATATAATTGATATGAGTCATTTATTATGGCAGTTCAAGCTGCTTAGGTATATTATTGTACATATTTGAGTTTATCCCGTGAAAAGGGAGATTGGTGGGTGATTTGCAAGATTAAAGCTCGATCAAAACTTGAAGTATCAACATCGCAACAAAGAAGTGTAGACTTAAAAATTTCACCGGGATTCCAAGAAGATGATATAAATAATATCGAGCCTTTGAATGTAGATGAAGATCTAGAAAATTTATTGACTCAAAGGGTGGCACAATAGAAATTGAAGATGATCAATTTCTATATGTAGATGAGTTCGAACTTCTATCGGAATCAGATGAAATATCAGAAGATCCACTGGAGGATGATAGTGTACCAATAAATAAATTATTCTAATTTTATTATAAATTTAAACTATCAAAGACGTTTTATATTTTGTTGAAATCTATTAGTATGTTTTATTCGAAAATGCATGCTTATTCATCATATTTCTATTTTTTGTTCTTTGTTTTATTTTGTATAGAAGATGGTGCCTAAAGGACGTGGTCGTGGTGGAGATCAACGTGGACATAGAAATGAACCAAATTCATCTAGTATGTTACATCATGTTGTAGAATTAGTACCATCTCATAGCCACCATATCCAGACTTTGACATCACAATCACCATATCCATTTCTATCACCATCACCATTATTGAGACTTCTACTATCACCTTTATCAGATGTAAGCCCACCACCGATTGTGCTTCATACTCACACTTTTGATCCATCCCTATCTTCTAAACCACAAATTACACCGATTGTTCCCCCATTTACAATACCAACGACATCATCAAATGTTGTGTCTTCCTCTGCAGTTTGTGCAAAGTTAGAAATTGATATTGTGGATGAGAGGTAAAAGAAATATGTAAAAATGACTTGAAAAAAAAAATTTATGTTACTATCTGTTGTTTCTTTTATATTGTTATGATTTGCTTGTTTTCTATGTTATTTATTTATTTGTGCAGTTTTATTCCATGTGACAAGTATTCGACTATAATTAGAAGGCTTTCAAGAAAATGGCTAATGCTAAAGCTTTCTCCAGGAAGAAAGTTTCTGAATCGACAAAGGATTCATATTTTAATGAGTTTCATGTAAAAATAACAAAACAAAAGAATTGAAAAATAATTATCTAATTATTTTGTCAGTATTTAAACAGTAAATAATTATGTTCTTGTTGTTAATATAAATTCTTTTGTCATTTTTCTATTTATAGAATCAATGTACATGGCCACCCAAATTTGATGGAAAGATAAAGTCATTATGAGAGATCAAAGCTGCTCAATGGTATTTTGATTTTGTCCATAAATTAAAGAAATTGAAAGAAATGTCTTATTTTATATCCGAGGAAGACTGGTCTGAGTAACTTAATCATTGGAAGGAGCCAAATGTAAAGAAAAAATCAGATATTGCCCGCAAAAATTGACGAAGTTAGGTTGCTGGAATAGGTACACGAATCTATCGACATACTAGAGATTCAAAGTCGAGCATTGAGCTCGCTCGAGATTGGTACAAATTTAAAATTCTAAACATATTTATATTTGTGGTTGTCCTAATAGTCCAATAATTATAATCTATGCATGGTATTACTAATTTTGTTAAATGTTTTTATCATTTGTTTTTTTTAAGAATTAATAAAAACATATTCTAGGCTGGAGAATTGGGTCGATATTCAAATTTTTATTAGATTTTTAAAAAGATGCATGTGAAGAAAGTGGATGGTTAGTATGTTGTCAACAAGTCTCAGATGATTGTAGTAAGAAATTGTTATATTAATTAGACTTTATAAAACTAAAGTACATTATGAAAATTATTTTGAATGCAAAATATTTATTTTATTTTTTGTAAATCTAGAATAGTTTTTTCTTTATTTTTTCTCAGGACCTAATGGAGGAAAGTGTGACAGCTGCTCATCAACAAGTTTGGGGTATATGGATCTTCAACCAATTGACTATGATCCTATTTATTTGGAGACAATAGAAGGTCGAAAGAAGTTGCGAGTGTACGGAATCAATTGTAAGGGAGTGGCATTTTGTTGTAGCTATCGTGCTTCTAATTCATCTATCTAAGCAATGGTGGATAAGACGGTCGAACAACAAGCACTAGAAACAAATGAACGTATTGTAGATATGGAGACTGAAATGAAAAAGAAGGATGAGCAGATAACTAATTTGATAGAAGAAATACAAGAAATAAAAGAAATTAAAAAAGCAATGCAACAGTAGATGTCCTATATGGAGTCACAGTTAGTGGCATTGGTGCATCAGAAAGCATTACAAGATCCAGCTATGAATCCTCGTAGGAGAGGCTGGCATTCAATACAAATTATGAGGATGATTATGTATGAGAATTATTTCTGAACTGTTATTTATTTTTGTCTATGTAGCAAATAATAATGATATTTTTTTGCAGGTTTCACATTTTTTTATTCTGGTTTTGTTCTTTGCTTTTCTGATAAACTAAATTATGAATCTTTGTAGGACACATAATGTGAGAGAAAAGAAAAAATCAAGATTAAAAGCATTCAGACATTACCATGGTCATTCCTATGCATTGGTCCCATATTTATCGATTTCAGCTTTATCAAAAAGAGGGCTCGCTTATCTTATCTTTAATATTCTAAAAATAATTTATTTTTGCACTCTCTTTATCTCTAAACATAATTGCTGGACATCTTTAGGATTTTTGTTGAAGATGTATGACAATTAGCTTTAATTTATGTTTGTTTGTGTCTATAATATTTGTTTATATATATATATGTGAATATGTTTTTGTGTGTCTGAATTTTTTGGTAGAATTTTAGCCTATTATAGGTATCTAAAAGCCTATATTCAGCAGCGGCAGTTATGGCAGCGATGTTTGAGGTGGCAGTAGTGGTAGCCGCGCAAGCAACGGTAGCGGCAACAGCACCAGCAGCAGCGGCAGAGGCGACATCAGCGACAACAGCGGCATCAATTGTGGCAGCGGTCACAACATCGATAGCGGCAGAGGCCGCGGCAGCGGCAGTGGTAGCGGCCACGACAGCGGCAGCGGCAGTGGCAGCGGCCACGGCAGCGGCAGCGGCCACGGCAGCGGCAGCGGCCACGGCAGCGGCAGCGGCCACGGCAGCGGCAGCGGCCACGGCAGCGGCGGCGGCAGTGGCCATGGCAGCGACCACGGCAACGGCAGCGGCCACGGCCACGGTAGTGGTAGCGGCCATGGCCACGGCAGCGGCATCAGCCACGACAGTGGTAGCGGCCACACCAGTGGCAGCGGCCAAGACAGCGGCATCGGCCATGGCAGCGGCAGCGACCACTGTAGCAGCAGCGGCCATGTAGCACCATCGGCCATGGCAACGGCATCGGCCACGGCAGCGGCATCGGCCACGGCAGCGGCATCGGCCACGGCAGCGGCATCGGCCACGGCAGCGGCATCGGCCACGGCAGCGGCAGCGGCCGTGGCAGTGGCAGCAGTAGCCGCCGCGATAGCGGCAGCAGTAGCAGGAGTGGCCGCGATAACGATAGCAGCAGCAATGACAACAAATGTGGTATATACCTACGTATATAGTCAGTATATATGTACATATAATACTACATTATTTTATGTACATATATACTGAGTATATATATGTACTCAGTATATATGTATGCATAATACTATATTTTATATGCACATATACTACAGTAATAACTGTACGAGTGAAATGCTAGTATATATGTACATATTTACTACAACAAAGTATATTTATCAAAACATAGTTATTTTTTATTTATTTTGATTTGATTTGGTGGTTTAAATTTCGTACAGATATGGTATCGCATTATTTTTTATACGAATCTTGTATCAGTGAAGACATATTTCAACACACTTGAAGCACCATGACTCGGACAACATTTTCGCAGTGGAAAGTTGGTGATCAGAGGAGCAGTGGGAGAGAAAGCAATGTCAATATATTGATTGATTATACATTATGCACAGTCAGTAGATACATTAATTAATTAAATGTAATATAATTTTATTATTTTGTTGTTTTAATTATTTAAAATATTGTATTAGAAAAAGTTATTGAATGAATTTTTTTTTAATTAAAATTTTCATTTATAGTATCTGTTTTTATTAAATTTATTTTAAAATATTAAATTATTTAATTAAATTTTTGTTGAAACTGTATGACATGCAACTGTAATTTTTGTTTGTTCATGTCTATAATAACTATTTTTATATATTTGTGAATATGTTTGTGTTTCTCCAAAAATTTTGGGTAGAGTTTTAGCCTATTATAAGTATGTAAAACCTATTATCATCAGTGGCAGCTGAGGTAGCGGTGACAACAACGGCAGGGACGGTGGTGATGGCAGTGGTGGTAGTGGTGCCAGAAGTGGTAGTGGCGGCAGCAGCCCAGGCAGCGGGACCGATGGCGTTGGTAGTGGCGACAGCAGCGGCATCGGCTGCAGCAGAGGTAGCGGAGGAAGCGGTAACATCTGCAATATTGGCGGTAGCAGTGGCATCACCCACAGTAGTGGCAGCAACGGCAGCAGTAGCAGTGGCTTTAGGGGAGGCATCGGAGGTAGCGAAGGAAGCGGCGGTAGTGGTAGCAATGATAGTGGCGACAGCGGAGGCAGCAGCAGCAGTAGTGGCATTGGAGGCTGCACCGGTAGTAGCCACAGTAACAACAGCAGTAGCGACAGGGGCAGCAATAACAACGTGAGCAGTAGGAATAGCAACAAATGTGGTATATACATACGTATATATTCAGTATATATGTACATAATTTTGCAATATTTTATGTACATATATACTGAGTATAAATATACTCGGTATATATGTATGCATAATACTGCAATTTATATGTACAAATACTGTAGTAATATATACGAGTTAAATGCTGGTATATATCTACATTTTTGGTGTAGTAATATATATTTATCAAAACATAGTTTTTTTTAATTTTTTTTAATTTATTTTAATTTGATTTAGTGATTTAAATTTCTTAGAGATGTGGTACTGCATTATTTTCCATATGAAGCTTGTATAAGTGAAGGGGTTTTTCAACAGACATGAAGCAGTATGACTCGAAAAGCTTTTTCGTAGTAGAAAGTTGGTGATCGGAGAAGTAGAGAGAGAGAAGGTAACGTTAATGCATTGATAGATTATACTTTATGCATAGTCAGTAGATACATTAATTACTAAGATGTAATATAATTTTTGTTATTTTTTTTAGTTATTTAAAATATTGTTTTTGAATAAGTTATTAAATGAATTTTTTTTTGTTTAATTTAATATTTCTATTTATAATTTCTGTTTTTATTAAATTTAATATAAAAATATTAAATTATTTAAATTTTAGTTTAAGCTGAATGATAATCAACTTTAATATGTGTTTGTCCATGTCTATAATAACTATTTTTTATATATCTGTGAAAATGTTTGTGCGTCTCTGAATTATTTGGGTAGAGTTTTAGCTTATTATAGGTATGTAAAAGCCTATTATCAGTAGTAGTAGCTGTGGCAGCGAAGGCAGCTATAGTAGCCAAAGCGGCAGCGGCGGTAGAGGTGGCGGCGGCAGCAGCGGGGATGCAGGGGCTACAACAGTGGTGGGAGAGGCAGTGGCAGGAGGGGCGGCATATGAGGCAGAGGTAGATTCTATAGTAGAGACTACACCGGAAGTAGCGGTGGCAGCGGCAGTAACCACAGCTACATAGGAAGCAACGACAACACTGGAAGCAACGGCAGCACCAGAAGTAGTGGCAACACTGGAAGTGGCGGCAGTGGTGGCAGTAGCGGCAGTAGCGACAACAGAGGTAGCAGGGGAGGTGGCGGTAGCAGCTTTTGCAGCAGCGGCTAGGACTAGCAGCGGGGGTAGCCGCGGCAGCCAGCGGCGACAGTAGTGGTGGTGGCTATAACTTTGGCAAAAGCAGAGATGGCTATAGCTTCAGCTGTAGTGGTGGCGGCGGCGGCGGGGACAGCAACAATTGTTTTGGCAGTGACAACGATAATGGTAGCAGTGGTAGGAGCGGTAGTGAGAGCAGCAGCAACAGCACCAAATGAGATATATACGTATAAATAAGATCAATATATACGTACATTTAATACTGTTGTATTTTATGTACGTATATACTGAGTATATTTGTACTTAGTTTATTCGTACATAATACTATTGTTTATATGTACATATACTATAGTAATATATGTACGAGTGAAATGCTAGTAAAAATTTACATATATACTGCAGAATATATATGTATCAAAACATAACTTTTTTTGTTAATTTGACTGAGTCGTTTAATTTTCTTACAAATATGATAATGTATTGTTTCTTATACAAAGCTTCTATAAGTAATGGGATTTTTCACTATACATTATGTACCGTGACTCGGATAGCTTTGTCGTAGAAGAAAAATGATGATCTGAGGAGCAAAGGGAGAGAAAGCAACGTCAATGAATTGATATATTATACTTTATGCACTGTTAGTATATATATTGATAAATAAGATCAAATAAAAGTTTATTTTTTTGTTTCAATTATGTAACACATTGAATTTACATAAAGATTTTAAATGATTTTATTTTTTGTTTATTTTAAATTATTTATAGTTTCAATTTTTATTCAATTTGATATAAAAATATTAAATTATTAAAAAAAAATATTTTAAAATTTTTAAATTCTGAAATTATTTTTGAAATAAAATGGCCAGGGAAATTCCCTTGATAAATTAGCAAGGGAAAAATCCCTAGCTAATTTAGCTAGAGAAATATTAAAATTAGCGATAGATATTTTGTCGCTAAATTTATTTGCTAGGGACTATATCCGTCGCTAAATTTTATAGACCAGCACTTTATCTAGGGAATCATCCGTTTTATTTTTATTTAGCGATGGAATATCTAATTTATCTTGCTAATTTAGCTACGAAATTTTTCTTTTTTAGCAAGGGATTTTTCCGTTGCTAATATTGTAGCTAGGGACACTTCCGTCGCTAAAATTTAGTAAGAAGTACTTTAGATAGGGAACCGATACATTGGTAATCTGTCGCTATATCCCATTTAGCAATGAAAAATGCCTATTTAGCTAGGAAATTATCCCTAGCTATATGGGATTTTTCTTGTAGTGTTTGTTTTCTTAATTATAATAACCCTCTCTTTTGGCGGAAGAATACCATTGATACAAGCTAAGATACTACCCTTTGATATTTACGCCATTTTAAGAAATTAAAAAAAATAGCGAGCAATTGATAATGTCCTACTCTATCTATTATGACGGAACTCTAGCTATGATTCCATAGGATTCTCCTAGTTTCCATTTTTATGAAATTTAGGAATCTTAAAAAATTACTTGAGCTTTCTGCATGCCCGTCTCGTCAAGACTTTCTACTTGATTTTTCTACTTGAATTTTCTGCTTTATCTTTCTACTTTAGCTTTTTGTTTCAACATTCTGGCTACCTATCTTCTCATAGCTAAATTGCTTATATTTTCTTGCTTTCTCTTTTGCACCTTAATCATCATCTTCTGCTACAACTTGGATATACATCCACTAGTTACTACCTATATCTTTGTCAACTTGTATAGCTCCTACCTTTGGCCACTCTCTTGCTGCTGCTATCCTTTCTAAACAACATTCCTACTACTGCCTTGGTTTACTCCTTTTAGTGTCTACCTAACTCTTTGTGCACTTGTATACTTTCTGCCTTGACTATCACCTGTAGCCACAGATCATAGCAAACAAACAATACAATCCTAGTCGTTGCCGCCTGTCTGCATTTATTGTGCTCTCCCATGTTGTTTCAGTTTCTGTATAGAAGTAGTTACTATCAGGTAGCTAGTTGCAATGTGTTTATGCTATTATTATTATTATTGTGCTCCTTCTAGTTCCTTCCAGGCTCTCTACTACTTCTAGAGCTACTTCTCTTCCATTCTTTTTCTCTATTTCAGACAAAAAAACAAAGAATAACAAACAAACAAGTCACATCTTCTCTATTTTTGTCTATGTGTCTTTATCAACCAAAGCCATAGAATAATCTGACATTTGGACCAGCTTCATTTGCCTCTACCACCTACCCTTTCATAAAAAGAAACCAACCAAACAAATATACATCCATCACCTCCTCTTCCATGCTGCTAGCTTTCTAGCAGCAACATGCCTCACCCCCACCACCTACAATAATATTCATTCCAAATTCTAACAAACGAAACCCTCTATTACTTCTTTTAGCAACACGCTAATATTAATTCCTTGAAATTAACAAAAAACACAACCTATTGACACACCTACATATGAATTAAAATAAATACGTGTAGTATGTCTCTTGCATGGGCCCCTAATAGTACCCGATATATAATTTTCCTATTAACCTGATTAAGCATCTCATAGGACCATGATACTATTATCATTACACCTATAGTGACACTATGGCTTTTCTTCCAAAAAAATTATTTTATGAAAGATGAATTGGTACTATTGTACGTATAGTGATTTTCCTTATATAAGGATGTCTAGAATGCCACAACAAAATAAAAAATGTAAACTTTCCAGTTAGAAAATTTTTTACATATTATGGGAATACTCAATGCAATCTACTTTTAGACTACTTTTTAAATCTGTGTTATATTATGGTTTTCATTGAGGTTTGCTTCTTATAGGAGTCTAGCAACTACTCACAATTAGAACTAATTGTTAACTTTTTGAAATATAGGATATTATGTTTCATCTAGTTTGAGTAAACCTATATATTTAGCAGGCATGTTTTGTGCATCAAGTCCTGATTTTTTAGTTTTCCACCTTCTTTAGCTAGCTTATCAACTACATGGTTCACTTCTCTAAATAAATGCATTATACTACAGTTTAATTCATGGATCAATTGTTTTATTTCTTTTATATCATTTTAATGATTCCATAACAATCTATTACCTTTAATAATACCCACGAACATAAGTGAGTTAGTTTGTATTTGAATGATCTTTATTTTTTTATCTTTTCATATCTTTAAGCTAGACATAAAGGCCTAGATTTCAGACTGCATAGGAGTATTAGCTTTAAATTTCTAGTGAATGCCCAAATCATCTTGCCATCAAAGTCTCTCAGAATTCCTCCACCTTTTGCTGTGCCTATTTCTCTTTTAAAAGTACCATATGTATTAAAAGCCATATAACCTCTTGGAGGTTTATTCCATTGTATACTCATAAATCTTAATGATTTGGGCTTTTGAAACCTTAGGTTCCATCTATCTATATATTCTTTATTTTCTGAGTAAATTATATTCTTTAAAGGATAAGCTTCTGAAATGATGTTTAGCTCTTTTTTAATCTAACATACTATATCTTTTGCATTCATTTCAATACCCTCACATCTACTTTTATTCTTGGCTTTCCAAATACACCATATTACCAAAGGTGGAATGATATTTTTAAGCCATTTATGTACTAATTTAAGATTAGGCACCCTCATCCATTTCTGAATTCTTTTTTTGAGAGTTTGGTTTTTATACTTGCATACAAAAAAATGCATAGATCTAGCATCTAGATGTAATTGCTGCAAAATGATTATAGAAACCTCATATCACCTATTTTCACAAAGTAAAATAGCTTCAAAGATATGGGAAAAATTTGCAAAATGTTAGATATAGATCTCCATAAAAAATGTTTTTAAGTGAATTATTGTTGTTCCTACTTTATTCAAATAAATCTTGTGGGGGGTTTATATCCCTAACTAGGTTCTTGGCTGATTTAAAAGAAAATAAGCTTTCCTTGTTTACCTTCCATTTCCAGCCATACTTACTAAGCACAACGTGTGTATCCACCATTTCTTTTTGCTTTAAAGTTTGTCTCCAAACTTGAGATTCATTGCTAATCTTGTTAGTGCCATTGGTTACAAAATATTTTTCTCTCATATATGAAGCCCAAAAATTATTGTTTTCTTTTAACCTCCACCATCTCTTGCACGCCCATGCTTCAGCTATCTCATCTAGCCTAATAAATCTTAGGCCCGCTTCTTCTTTTGGAATGCATATATCTTTCTATTTAATTCAATTAAAATTTAGTCTACCCTTCTTCTTTCCCTAAATGAAATTAGCCAGTTCTCCTTCTATTTTTTGATGAAAAATTTTGGCGGTTACATAACCATTAGATTGTGCATTAGTATACTTTGAAGTACATGTGTTATGAGTGTAATTCATCCGCTCATGTTCAATGATTTAATTTTCCACCTACAATCTTGTGCCTAAGCTTAATAAGCAAGAAATCTAGGTGTTTTAATTTAATTTTGCCTTCATATAACGGACACCCAAGATAAGAGCGTGCTCCTTTCATGTAAGAGAAACTTGTGTTCTCTTTTATCCTATGTATTAGGCTGAGAGGAGCTTTCTTTGATATTTTAAATTAGCATTTAATTCTATTTAGCACTAGACCAATTTCTTCTTCTGTTGTTTGAAACATTTTGATTAATTTCTTTATAGATCTATTATTACCATTGGTGAATAAAATGATGTCAACTAAATATGCTAGACAACTGATTTGATGAGTGTCTCTATATTCCCTAAAAGTGTATATGATCACTTTATCTATTTTAATTTTCAAGTCAACTATAAATAATTCCAAATATATGTTAAAAAGAGAAGGTGATAGGGGATCGCCTTTTCTTAACCCTCGGGTGGGCTTAAACTCCTTCCCCCTTTCCTCGTTTATAATAATCTTGAACCAAGTACTAGAAATGCATCTAAAAATTAAATCTATCCATGCTTCTGCAAAACCCATTTTTCTGATGGTAAAGCATAAAACCTAGCAATCTACTCTATCAAAAGCTTTCGATAGGTCTAATTTAAAAATTACATTATGCCATCTAGATTTGGAGGATAAATTTTTCTTGAGCTCTTTAGTTAGTCATATGTTCTCAATAATCAATCTATTTTTCATAAAATCTAATTGTTCATTTGGAATACTGTTAGGAAGAATAAGTCTGAGTCTATCTTGCAATAGTTTCACCATAATTTTATATATGGAATTGCATAGGATGATTGGTCGGTAGTCCTTTTTCCCCTAGGGGGTTATTTTGGGAATAAGGACTATATGAGTTAGTGCCCACTTTTTATTAATTTTTGCTCCACAAAAGAATCAAAGAATAATAAGAATAATATCTTGTTTAATTATATCCTAGCAAGCATGGAAAAACATGGAATTCCTGCCATTTGGTCTAGCTGCACTATTTTTATCCATGCTAAATAATAAGTTTTTGATTTCCTTCTCTTTCGAGAATTCCATTAGCTTCTTATTATCCTCATCATTAATTTTAGTATTTATGTTTTGTAAAAATTTATGCACTTTCATCTTATTATTATCGCATAGTAATATTTTATATATTCCTTCAAGAGTATCTTTAATTTCTATCTTATTTTCTAACCATATTCCTTCATTGTTTTTTATTCCATTTATCTTGTATTTTTGAAACTTAATTTTCAAAGCCAGCTAAAAAAATTTTGTGTTTTAGTCCCCCTCTTTTAATAATTTTACTTTTACTCTCTATTTCTAGAAAATTTCTACCATGTGCAATTTTAGTTTAAGTTCACCTTGTCCCTTATTAAGCTTACAAAGATTGCTTATGCTATGATTTCTATCATATACTTGTTCCAGGTTAGCAATTTTCTATTCTATCTTTATAATGCTCTTGTTGATATTAACAAACTTATTTTTATTCCAGATAAATAAACATGATTTCAGCCTATCTAATTTAATAGTGACAATCTGATCTGGGTTACCTTTAATTGGCTGTAATCAAGACACTTTCACCATGTCATGGAAGTCATCAAAAGGCACCATATGTTCTGAAAATTAAATGCAGTGTTTTTATATCTTTTTTTTATGGAAATAAGAAGAGGGTTATGATCTGAACAAGTTCTGTTCAGGTGTTTGACCTCTATGTTTCCAAAGGAATCTAACCACATAGAGTTGAAGAGGACTCTATCCAGTCTAGATCAGATAATTCCTTTCTTTTTATGGTTGTTCGTCCATGTAAAATTAGAGCCTAAAAAGTAAGCTTCCAGTAAATTACATCTAGTGATTGAATCATTGAAGTGATCACTAGCTTATAAATTTATAGGTCTACCACCTTTTTTTTCTGATGCATTTCAAATAGTATTAAAGTTTCCTCATATTATCTTGGGTGTGTTTTTGAGTGTTATATCCTCCATGGTTTTGCAGAGTCTTTTTCTTTTTTCTTTAAAGTTACTAGCATAAACTACTGATATGTTTACCAGTTAACTTTTATTTAGGATGAGATTTATTATTTATTTGTATTCCTCAATCTTTATGATATCCAAATAATCTTTCCACATTACCCATATTTTATTGGCTTTATTGGAGAACGCATTCATGAAACCTAACTTATTCTTATATTCTTCTAGTTGCTTTTTATCTACCATTGGTTCCACTAAAATTAATAGTGATATTTTATTTAATCTTATCATTTTTTTAACCGGTTTAATGATGGGGAGTTGGCTATTCTCCAAATATTCCAGAATAAGTATCTAAATAGTATTTGAAAATTTTTATTGAGCTCTTGTTTTGCACTTTGGATCATAGGTTTTGGTTAGGTGTTTTTTTGTATTGCTTGTCTTTTTTGTGAGATGATGGCTCTGAATTATTTCAGACCTCCCCCTATCTATAATAGGCAATTGTAGACTTATAATCTTTAGTTCCTCTAAGGCTCTTTCACTATTAATTATTTCAGATCTTTTCTTTTCACTATCTATGTCATCTTTAGACTAAATAGGGTAATTTATATCTGAAGTAGTTATGATATCATTGCAGCTTTTTATGTCTACATTAGAAATAGCTTCAAAATTTAGAAAACCCTCTATGTCTTCTGTATTTGTATATTTTTTAAGTTCTCTGATTCTAATAACCAAATCTTTAATTTTATCCATCCTAGTTCTAATTTTTTCTTCCTCTGTTTTATTTTTATTTTGGACAGAATTGGTATTTGCAGTTTTTGTTAATGGGGGAAGAAGATTTATTTGTGTAATAGATTTATTAGAATTTTTAGTTTGATTTCCCATACCCTCCTCATTGATTTTCTATTGCTTATTTATGGGTATGTAAACCGATTTCTCCTATTTTTTACCCAGATTCTCAGAAATCAGTTTATCCTCGGACTTAGCCATACATTCCTCTATTGAGTGTGCCATTTTTTTACCTTGTCCACAATAGCTAGAAAGCTGTTCAAAGATGAAAGACTGCCGGTAGCCTATTTCTTCATACATTACAATCCATATCCTTTGCCGGATAGAAAATTATAAGTTAACCTTAATACTAATTCTTGCCACACTTGGTCTAGCTAGTGTGGTAGTGGCCCCATCCATCAATAGAAGATTTCCGATAATATTAGAGATGGAGAAGTGAGACAATTTATTAAAGAAATAAATGGGTAGTTGAAATAGGCAAAACCATACCGGGGAGAAAGGTTTTCTTCCTTCATGTTTAATTCTACCAACCATTTGAATGTTCTCATAGAAAAACCATAGATATTTCAGTTATCTTTAGTTTACATGCGAAGGAAGTCCTCTTCTGTGAAGAGTTACAGCAGCATGTGTTTGTTTTCGATAGCTCCCACCTTAACCAAGCCATTGAATTTTAGGGAGGAGAAGAAGTCTAGTATTTAATTGATGAGGGAGTGCTCATGGGAGAATTAAGCAATGAGTGCTAATTTGTGAGCTTCGAGGGGTTTGGAATTTCTTCGGGGAAGAAGATAATTGTGGGTTCTCCAGGAATTGCTTGATAAGAGCAGCAGAGAAAAAATATGTGTTAAGAAAATAGTTTTTTATATGCAAGATAATCAATGACAACCATTTATCCTACTTATTCTCCATATTCTTCTTATTCTTTTTATTCTTTTATTCTCCGTATTCTCCTAATTATTATTATTCTTTTATTTTTCTTATGATTTTTATTATTCTTATTCTTCTTTTGTTGTAATTCTTTTGTTCTTATAATTTTTTTTATTCTTCTTTTTCTTTATATTCTTTTTATTCTTTTTATTCTTTATATTCCTGTATTTCTTCATATTCTTCTTATTCTTCATATTCTTCTTATTCTTCATATTCTTCATCTTCTTCTTATTCATCATATTCTTATTATTCTTATTATTCTTTTTATTTTTTTATTCTTATTATTATTTTTATTCTTTTGTTCATCTTATACTTCTTTTCTAATTGTTCTTCTTATTATTATTATGCATGTTATTCTAGTTATTATTCTTATTATTCTTATTATTCTTATTCTTATAATTCTTCTTATTCTTATTATTATTCTAAATATTTTTATCCTTCTTGTTCTTATTAAAGTTCTTATTCTTGTTAATTTTCTTATTTTTCTTATTCTATTATTCTTCTTTTTCTTCTTATCCTTCTTATTACTTTTATTCTTCTTATTCTTTTTATTTCTTTTATTCTTCTTATTCTTTTAATTCTTATTATTCTTATTATTCTTCTTATTCTTCTTTTCTATTTATTCTTCTTATTCTTATTATTCATGTTATTCTAGTTATTCTTCTTATTCTTCTAACTATTCTTATTATTCTTATTCTTATAATTCTTCTTATTATGATTATTATTCTAAATGTTCTTATCCTTCTTGTTCTTATTAAACTTCTTATTCTTGTTAATCTTCTTATTCTTCTTATTCTCCTTATTCTTCTTATTCTTCTTATTCTTCTTTTCCTTTTATTCTTCTTATTCTTTTTATTCCTTTTATTTTTCTTATTCTTTTAATTCTTATTATTCTTTTTATTCTTCTTATTCTTCTTATTCTTTTTATTATTTTTATTCTTTTTATTCTCTTTATTCTTCTTATTCTTCGTATTCTTCTTATTCTTCTTATTCTTCATATTTGTGTTTTCTTCTTATTCTTCATATTTTTATAATTCTACTTATTATTCTTATTCTTCTAATTGTTCTTATTTTTTTTATTATTGTAATTATTCTGATTCTTATAATTCTTTTAATTGTTATTTTTAATGTTGAATCTTATTATTCATCTTATTCTTATTATTCTTCTTATTCTTATTATTCTTCTAATTCATTTTGTTTTTCTTATTCAATTTTTGTTTCTTAATCTTCTTATTCTTCTGATTCTTTTTATTATTTTTATTCATCTTATTTTTTTTATTTTTCTTATAGTTTTTATTTTTCTTATTCTTCTTATTCTTTTTATTATTATTGTTCTTATTCTTCCAAAATTGTCATTCTTCTTATTCTTATTCTTATTTTTCTTATTCTTCTTTAGATTCTTATGCTTCTTATTCTTTTAATGCTTCTTATTCTTCTTATGCTTCTTATTCTTCTTATGCTTCTTATTATTCTAATGCTTCATATTCTTTTATTCTTTTTATTCTTCTAATTATTCTAATTCTTATAATTCTTCTTATAATTCTTCTTATTCTTCTTATTCTTCTTATTCTTCTTATCCTTCTTATTCATATTATTCTTTTTATTCTTCTTATTCATGTTATTCTTGTTATTCTTCTTATACTTCTTATTATTTATATTCTTATTATTCTTTTTATATTTCTTATTCTTATTATTCTTTTTTATTCTTCATATCCTTCTTTTTCTTCTTAATCATTTTATTCTTCTTATTCTTTCTATTCTTATTATTCTTCTTATTCTTCTTCTTATTATTCTTATTCTAGTTATACTTTTTATTCTTCTTATTCTTTATTTTCTTCTAATTCTTATTATTCTTAATATTCTTATTATTCTTATTATTGTTCTTATCATTATTATTCTTCTCATTATTATTATTATTATTATTCTTCATATTATTCTTAATCTTTTTATTTATCTTATTCTTCTTATTTCTTTTCTTTTTATTCTTCTTATACTTCTAATTGGTATTATTCTTTTGATTCTAATTTTCTTCTTATTTTTCTTATTCTTTTTATTCATCTTTTTTTTCTTTTTAATCTTCTTATTCTTTTTATTGTTCTTTTTTTTCAAAGGAGTTTATTAATTATTAACCCTCTCTTTTGGCGGAGTAATATCATTTTTACAAACTAAATCTACCCATTCCCCTCTTACATCCTTGCCCCTTAACAACAAATAAAATATAAATTGAAATTGATAGGCATCTATCCTAGAGAAACTTAGCAATCGATGCACTTTTGCTGGAGTAGCTTTAGAATCCTTCAATTTAGCTTTAACTTTCCTTGTTATGCTCTTAGTAATCCGGTTCAGATCCTACAACTTTGTTGTGCTTGATCTGCTACCCTCCTATGCTCCCAAATATATGCTTGTTCTAATATAGGTTGCTGATTTTCTGCAAAAGAGAACCACATGTCTACATACACAATCAACTATATTACATACCTTATAGCTACTCTTTAACTTCAGCGCTTTATTTTGTCTCAATTTCCAATTGCACCGATGCCTTCTTTGTCACTCTTATTCTGAATTTTCCAGCTTTCAAAAGCTGCAGAACCAGCCTCCTATTCTAGACCCTTACATGCCCTAAATCTATAAGTTAAAGTAAATTAACACATGACTTTTCCGCAACATTCACACATATCCTCTTAACTTGGAATTAATACAGACAATACACCAAACAAAAGTATTCTAAGATTATAACAATTCCAGCAACTACTGGATTTTCCGGGTCTTTTTTCTGTGGTATTGCGCTGCTAAGAGAAGAGAAGATAACAGGATAATATAATTACATTCAAATGCTACCTTGCTCTTTCCCATTAGCCTTCGTATTGTTCACCTGCAGAGACAGAAATTCCCCTGCACAGAGGCTACCGCAACGACATATCAATCTAACAAACTTCATAGATATATGATTCTCATATTTTATTCTTTGTACTAAGCTTTTCTGGACCGTGTACCTAGTAAGATAGACAAGTAGAAGCACAACACAGCAAATATACAGACTTCCTGCCCTCGCTATGTTTTAACGTGACTTCTTTGATGATGGTTTACATATATATATCTAAACAACGCAAGCTAAACTTGTTGGGCTGGAGATTAGAGGGTTGGCTTTGGTCAGTTTATACATACTTCCTTCAGGACCAGGAAATTTGTAAGCTTTATTTTCCAGCTACTAACCAGCCCATTCATACTCTTAGCATTTAATTGAAATATTCATCATTAGAGGGAAGAGTTTTTATTATTCTGATGTATGGGAGTTCTTCCTTATCTATTTTTGTAATTCCTTTAAATTTTTCTGGGAGAGACTCTTGTTCATATTTCTGAAAATTTTTATTTCTTCCTTCTTTAGCTAACTTGTCTGCCAGTAAGTTAGCTTCCCTATAAATATGTATGATCGATGCATTCAAAGCTTCTACTAGTATATTAATATCTTCTAACTCTTCTTCATATTTCCACATGCTACTTTTTTTATTTACTAGATCAACTATGATTTTAGAATCTATCTGTATATCTAGATTTCATAGATTTTCAGATTTAAACACCCGTAAACCTTCTCTTATTGCTAAGATTTCAGCATGTATTGTAGATGAGGCTTTAATGACTCCCGAATAAGCAAGTATAAGAAGACCATTATAGTATCTTATGGCCCCCCCACCTCCTACTAAACCTATGTTTCTATCGAAGCTACCGTCAGTGTTTAAAGCTAATCTGCCTTTAGCTGGCTTTTCCCACTTAACTACTATGGCCTTATATGGAGGGGATTTTGCAACTATGAGGTTCTAGAAGTTAAGAGAGTCTATGTCTAGCTAAGAGTTTCTGGCTACTATCGGATTAGCTTTCGAGGTGATTATTATTTCTTTCTTAATGGCCTTCCATATATCTTCAACTATCATAGTGTGACCTTCATATCTACTACTATTCCTCGCTTTCCATATACACCAGATGGTAATATGAGGAATATTATTTTTAAGCCAAGTGTGAAGACAATGCTGTGAGTGAGCCAAGCTCCACTTAAGGAGTATATCTCTAATAGAAGAACAGTTATGCTTAATACCCATTTCAGTTTCTAATCTTTTCCATATTACCGATGCAATATTTCCTTGAGAAAACAAGTGATCTAATGTTTCTGTGGCATAGAAACAGCATTCTCACCTGGAGGGGAGTTGTATACCTTTCCTTTTTATGTTTTCATCTATCGGTACAATATTTGAGAGCACTTTCCATGTATGAGTTTTAATTTTTTGACTATTATCATTATTCCAGACCCATTTAAATAAAGATTGCACAACATTCCTATTTCTCACTATTTCTTTAATGGATTTGAGAGAGAAAGAACCATTTGCACTCAAAATCCATTTCCAGCCATTTTTGGAGAATTTGGAGTATTTGTCAACTATTTATCTTTGATTGAGCATTTGTAGCCAGACTTGTGAGGCTTTGTTCTTTCTTCTATCTTTGCATATGTCTCCCTCTATGCAATATTTAGATCTCATAAACTCAGCCCAAAGGCTATTATTTTCCTTGAGTCTCCACCATCTTTTACACGCCCAGGATTTGGCAAGGTCATTTAACTCAACAAAACCCAGCCCTGCTTCCTGTTTAGGGTAGCATAAATCTTTCCACTTTTTCCAGTGAAGCTTTCTTTTGCCATTGCTAGATCCCCACAGAAAATGGGCCAATTCTTTCTCAATACTTTTTTTAACTGCCACTGGAAGATAGGTAACCATCAGATTTTGCATGGTTACACTTTGAAGCACATGGGTAATTAAAGTAATCCTACCGCTCATGTTAAGTGATTCTACTTTCCAACCTGCAATTTTATTTTTGATTTTAACATGTAAGAATTCTAAATACTCTGGTTTTAATTTTCATTCATAAAGCGGGCAGCCAATATATTGCATAGCACCTTTTTTATGAGAAAAACTTGTTATTCTGTTAATTTTGAAATTTAAGCTTGGTGGGGCATTCTTGGCAGTCATGAATTGACATTTATGGTTATTTATTTTCTGCCCTGTATCATTTTCTAATGTTTTTAATAAGTCCATCAGATTATGTAGGGACTTGGCACTACCATTTGTGAAGATTATCACATCATGTGCATACGCCAGACATCCCACTGAGGGGGTATCTTTTGGCTGTCTAAAATGTCCTATTATGTTAGAGTGAATCTTAACTTTAATGTTAATAATTAATAGTTCTATGTAAATGTTAAAGAGATTGGGAGAGAGGGGATCTCCCTGTCTTAAACCTCTTAGTGGCTTGATGTCTTTTCCTAGATCTCCATTGACAAGAACTTTGATCCATGAGCTTGATATACATCTATATATCAGATCAATCCAGGTTTCTGAGAAGCCCATCTTTCTCATGGTAAAGCAGAAAATATTCCATTCTACTCTATCGAAGGCTTTAGATATGTCTAACTTTATCAGGACATTATGCCCCCTAGTGTTAGTACCTAATTCTTTAATCATTTCTTTAGCTAGACATATATTTTCCATTATTAGCCTATTTTTCATGAATCCTGACTGTTCTTTAGATATGATTTTTGGTAGAACTCTAGCTAATCTACTTTGAAGCAACTTAGACAAAATTTTGTAGATGGAGTTGCATAAGCTAATAGGTCTAAAATCCTATGCCATTTGAGGATTTTCCGTTTTTGGAATGAGAGCGATATACGTGCTGCTCCATTTCTTACCTATCTCAGCTCCACAAAAAATCCAGATTATGACATTTAAGAGCTAATTTTTATAATAGGCCAGCAATTTTGGTAAAATTCATTATTCCACCCATCTGGGCCCGGAGCGCTATTTTTGCCCAGACTGAAAACCGTAGTCTTTAGTTCTTCTTCATTCGGAAATCTTGTGAGCATATCATTTTCTCCACTAGTGATTTTATGTTCAATGTTATGTAGAAGATAATTTTCACGCTGGTTTATATCTCCTCTAAATAATCTTTCAAAGTGATCATCAAAGTGATTTTTAATATCTATATCTCTGTCTAACCATTTATTTAGATTGTTTTTTATGCCTTTTATTCTATGCTTTTGTATTTTATGTTTGGCTGATTTATGAAAGAACTTCATGTTTGTGTCTCCTTCTTGCAGCCATTTTATTTTGGCTTTTTGTTTCCAGAAGACTTACTCCATGAGAAGCTTTAGTTTTAATTCAGCTTGTGCTCTATTTAACTCCTTTCTACTGTCTTTATTCTGAAGTAAATAATCATCTAGTTCCCTTTTTTCAACTTCCTGTTCTGCTACAATGATGTTATTATTGATATTGCCAAAGATATCTTTATTCCATGTCCTTAAGTGTTTTTTAAGTCTATTTAGCTTCATATTCCATATTTGACCCGGATTACCTGAAGCTTCCTTTGACCATGAATTTTTAACCGTTTTAATAAATGTGTGATGCAAGCACCATGCATTCTAGAATTTAAAAGAGTTATTTATTGGTCTAGATTTTTCTACCGATATGATTAGTGGATTGTGGTCTTAACAGGATCTATTTAGATGTTTCACTAACGTGGATCCATATGACTCTAGACATTTTACATTATATAATACTTTGTCTAATCTTGCCCATATGCTCCTTTTATCTTTCTGGTTATTGCACCAGGTGTAACGAGAGCCTAGGAAGCTTGCTTCCATCAAACTGGCCTCTGATATAGTCTTATTAAAATGAGAGATAGCTTTTTTGTTAGGAGGATTTCCCCCTGTTTTTTCACAAACTTTTCTTATTATGTTAAAGTCGCCTCCTATTATCCAAGGTATGTTTAATTTGGCTATTTTTAGTATGTCATCCCAAAGGGACCTTCTACCTTCTTTGGTGTATTTAGCATAGACTGCCGAAATTATTTCATCCCGGGCGGAATCTAAGCTAAAGTTGATCATTTGATCTGAGTCTTCTAAAATGTTTATGTTAAATATGTTTTTCCAAAATAGCCAAATTTTGTTATTTTTGTTGGAAAATGCCTCATCTAATCCTAAGATATTTTTATAGTGTTCTATCTGGTCCTTACTTATTATGGGTTCAGCTAATATTATAAGTGGAGTTTTATGGATTTGTATTAATTTTTTAATTCTTTTATAGTAGGGGAGTTTCCGATGCCCCTTGCATTCCAGTAAATAAATCTAAACATTGGAGTTATATTTAGCCCTAGCTCTAGTGGTGCACTTTGAATCATAAGTTTTATTTATGTATTTTTTCGTGTTTCTAGTTCTTTTTATAGCACTCATATCTTCTATTTTCTTCTCTCCCCACTTCCTACCTAGCTGAACGCCCATGATTTTTATTTCTTCCATGGCCCATTCTCTATTTCCCATTTTATTATAGGATCTTTCAATATCTATATCATCTTTAGAGGTTTTAAAAGGCTTTGGTTCTTCCTCTTTTTTGTCTAGGTTGATCCCACTTCTAACCTCTAGCTCCTTCTGAGCTATTAACTATTTCCGTTGCCCAGCTCTTTCTCACAACTTTCTTTTTTTCAAATCTTCCTCTCCTAACTCTTTTATTAATTTTTGCAATTTTTTGCATAAGTTCATGAGTTTTATTGAATTCCAATCTATCTATCTCCTCTCTCTCTTTTTCTCTAGGAGGCACATATTCTACGATTTCTAATCCAGTTTCTACTACCCCTAGGTTCTGTTCTAATGTTTGGGGGGGGGGGGGGGCTTTATTCTGTATTCCTCTCTTCCCCTCCTTGCGATTGTTCTAGAGCCAAGCCATTGTTTGTCTTCTAAGTGTTTCTTTTTAACTAGACATTGGTCACAACTATGGCCAAGTTTACTGTAGTAAGAACAATAATATGGAAGGTTTTCGGGAGTTATTTCTTGCCAGAAACCTTCTCCCTCTTTGGTTCCAATCTATATGCGGTGTGGGATAGGTTGCAGTAAGTTAACCTCTATGCATACTCGAGCAACACTCGGGCGAGACAATGTGGTAGTAGCACCATCGAGAAGGAGAGGGGTGCCCACTGCATGTGCAAAATGATCAAGGGAGATGTATGGGCAGCATAGGGAGAAGGAACCAAACTGGTGTTAATGGCGATTCTAGCTTGGTTGAGAAGGATGGCGTCCACCTGAAAACTTGCATGGGGCAGCCCATAATGTACCATATACCTTTCAACCAGACCCTATGAAAATCTTCCTCACTAGATAGTTGCAGAAGAATGTGCTTGGTGTTGAGAACGCCTATTTTTGTTAGACTTTTAAGCTTCAATGATGCATAAAAAGCACGAATATCTTCAACGCGCGACGGCCATGTGAAAATTTTCCCACCAGCGTCAATTTGTGGGCTTCCGAGAGCATATCAATATCTGTCGAGGAGAACTCTATCGAGGTTTCTCCATTTTTTTTTCTATGAATATCTGAAGCTTGCGAATAGTGATGCGTGGTCTTATTGAATTGCTGGGAAAACAACTTCTTCATTAAATAATCAAAATGCTCCATTTGATGCTTGAAATTGCCTTGTTCTTCACTGGTTTTTGATGTTTCTCTCTCTAAAAACGTGTTTCTCTTTCTAAAAACGTGTTTTACTCTCTAGAACTTGAGAGCAAAACTTGAGAGCTCTTTTTTTTCTTCTTTTATTATTCCTTTTTATTGTTCTTATTTATCTTATTCTTCTTATTCTTCTAAATCTTTTTATTCTTCTTATTCTAATTATTCTTTTTATTATTATTATTATTCTTATTCTTCTTAGACTTTTTATTCTTCTTTTTCATCTTTTTTTCTTATTCTTCTTATTCTTCTTATTCTTCTTTTCTTCTTATTCTTTTATTCTTCTTATTCTTCTTATTCTTCTTATTCTTCTCATTCTTCTTATTCTTAGTTATTCTTCTTATTTTTCTTATTTTTCTTATTCTTCAAATTCTATTTATTCTTATTATTTTTCTTATTATTCTTATTCTTCTTATTCTTCTTCTCCTTGTTATTTTTTTTATTCTTCTTCTCTTTGTTATTCTTCTTATCCTTATTATACTTATTATCCTTCTTATTCTTCTTATTCTACTTATTCTTCTTATTCTTCTAATTCTTCAAATTCTTCAAATTTTTCTTTTTCTCTCTATTCTTCATAATCTTCTTCTTATTTTTATTTTTCTTATACTTCATATTCTTCATATAATCCATATTCTTCATATTATTTTTATTTTTCTTATTCTTTTTATTCTTTTTATTCTTTTTATTCTTCTTATTCTTCTTATTCTTCTTATTCTTCTTATTCTTCTTATTCTTTTTAATCTTTTTATTCTTTTTATTCTTCTTATTCATATTATTATTATTATACTTCGTATTCTTCTAATTTTTCTAATTTTTCTTATTCTTCTTTTTCTTATTATTCTTATTTTTCTTATTTTTCTTATTCTTCTTATTTTTTTTATTCTTCTTATTCTTTTAATTCTTCTTATTAATTTTACTCTTATTATTCTTCTTATTATTATAATTCTTCTAATTCTTTAAATTCTTCTAATTCTTCTTATTCTTTTTATTCTTCTTATTTTTCTTATTTTTCAAATTTTTATTATTTTTTTTATTTGAATTTTTCTTATTTTTTTTATTTTTTTTATTATTCCTTTTCATGTTATTCTCATTATTCTTCTTATTCTTTTTATTCTTTTTATCTTTTTATTCTACTTATTCATCATACGCTTCTTAATCTTTTATTTTATGCATTATGATTAAGTTTTTTAATTCTATTTAAGGAGGGTTTGTTAGTCACTCCCCTAATATTCCATATAAGCAACTATCCATTAAGAGTGGATTTAGCTAGAGCTTTTGTTGTGTATTTGGATTCATATTTCAAATTCATATATTTCTTCCTATTCCTGTGTGATTTTGTGGAGCTAACTCCATCCATCTGTTCCATGTTAGCTCCTTTAAAACTTTTTCTAAGTTTCCAAGCCATTATTTTTACTTCCTCCATAGCTTCCTCTCTAGAAAATGGATACCATCTTTTCATAGCTATTTTTGCCTCCTCTTCCCGCATTTCCATTTCTAAATCCTTGACTAGACTTTGGCTACAGAAGTTACACCTCTTGACCTCAATTTCTATATCCGAGAAGTCTAGCATATCTTTATCCATCCAGCTAAGATCTCTTCGTACTTCTTGAATATGTTCTTTAATCTACCCTATCTATCTCCACTTTCTTTAACTATTCTAACTATAAAGACTAAGACCTCTCTTCTTTGAGGGAACCAAGGCTCTGCCATGTTCTTCCTTGGATGCCTCTTCCTTGTTGAGACCCTTAACTTAGTCTTTTCCTACCTCTTCTTTCTAGGATCCCTACAAGCCTCCTCCTCTCTTCCACCTTTCCCTAGGTGTCCCTCTTCCTTGCTACCCACCTCACCCCCTCTTTTTTTCTGGAGAGACTTCACCATACAATAGTTCACCCCTAGAAGACAAGGCTTCTGCCATTTCTTCTCCACCCATTACCACCTTCCTACTATCCCAGTTCAAAGCCTTCTCTGGCGACTCTCCCTCATGACCCATTCTGTTCTACCCTTACCTTGAGATCCCATTTTTCCCCCCTTACTGCCCATATTTACCCTACACTCCTCCAACCCATACCCTATTCTTCTACAAAAAGTACAGAAACTAGGCAGGTTCTTAGGCTCAATGGATTGCCAGAACCCACTACCCTCATCCTCACCAACCCATATTTTCTGTGGAAGCTTTAATTTCCAGATTAGTCTCTATGCAGACTCTTGCACAAAAGAGACGAGTCATAGAGGAAATGGCCTCGCCCATCATCATTGTCTTGCCAACACACTTAGCAATAGAGAAGAGAGCAAGCTTATTGAAGTAAGGAAGAGGAAGGTTCAATAAGAAATGCCATACCGGAGCAATTGGCAATTCTGTGCATGGAGAGAACTCCTTCATCCATTTTAATAGGCAGATAGGGTATCCTTTGATGAACAATAGCCGACAAAGCCATAGTCGATTATAGTCCTCCTCGATAGTGAGTTGTAGGAAGGTGTTGCTTGGAGTCGTAAACTCCTATTTTTGCAATTCCTTTAAGTTTCAGAGAGTTTAAAAACTTTTTAATATCCTCACCTCGTGGCTTGCCATGTGAGAATTTGGCAACAAGTGCTAAGTTGAAGGGTTCTGCCATCTTCTCAAACTCGGCCGAAGAGAAGAACACTGTCGGGTGCAAATTTTTATTTCCGAGGATTGGAAAAATAAGTGGGGGCTCCTTAAGAATAGATGCAATTGATTTATTATTCATTAAGAAGTCATTTTGTCCCATTGTGAGCTTGGAAGAAGCTTCTTCTGCGAAAAAATTGAGCTTTCTCTCTCTAAAAAACTAGAATTTCTCTCTCTAGAAGTTGAGAGCATTTTCAAAGAAGAAGTGTTTTTTTGTTATTCTTCTTATTCTTCTTATTCTACTTATTCTTCTTATTCTTTATATCTTCTTTACTTCTTATTCTTATTATTCTTCTTATTGTTTCTATTCTCTTATTTTTATTTTCTTTTTATTCTTCTTAATCTTATTTTCTTCTTATTCTTCTAATTCTTCTTATTCTTCAAATACTTCATATTCTTTAAATTCTTCTTATTCTGTTTATTCTTCTTATTCTTCTTATTCTTCTTTATCTTATTATTCTCTTATTCTTCTTATTCTTCTTATTGTTCTTATTCTTCTTATTTTTATTTTTCTTTTTATTCTCTTAATCTTATTTTCTTATTATTTTTCTAATTCTTCTTATTATTTTATTCTTCTTATTCTTTTTATTCTTTTATTCGTCTTATTCTTTTTATCCCTCTTATTCACTTTAATCTTATTATTCATCTTATTCATCTTATTCTTCTTATCTTCTTATTCTTCTCTTCTATTCTTCTTATTGCTTCTTATTCTTCTTATTCTTCTTATCATTCTTATTCTTCTGATTCTTCTTATTTTTCTTATTTTCTTATTCTTCTTATTATTTTTATTCTTCTTATTCTTCTTATTCTTTTTATTCTTTTATTCTTCAAATTCTTCTTATTATTTTTAATCTTGGTATTATTCTTATTCTTCTTCTCATTCTTCTTATTCATGATATTCTTTTTAATCTTATTATTCTTCTTATTCTTTTTTTTTTTGGAATTATGTTTATTATAATAAACCCCTCTCTTTTGGCTGAGGAATACCCTTTTTACAACCCTTTTAAGAACACCTTAAACAAACTAGCTATGCAAGTGAATACAAGTAAATTCAGTCTTTTATATCTTGTAATAAAGTAGTTTGAGTTGCAGCTTGTGATATTGCTACTTATGTTTGAGCAAACTATTATTTCCAACTATTAAAAAAGGATTTGGATCGATCATGTTAAGTGGAGCTCTTCTGTTGCTAAGTTTTTTAGCTATTTTCTTTTGCATCAAGATCTCTGACTTGATATTTCAAGTTCATCTCTTTACAAGCTTTTTGGTTAGACTTTGTTTTGAATTTCTTTAGGCTATAAGGGGCTGCATTGTGATTTTTCTATTGCTTTTTTGGGATCATGAATCTGCATGCTTCTGTCTGCAAACCAAAAGAAAAAGAAACCATCCTTCCACAATATATACTCTCTTAACTTTCTTAGTTCTTCTTCTCTGAGTATTTGGATCATGCTACATAGCATTTCTGTAGAATGTTCAAAGAAAGTTTCTGCTTTCTCTTTTCTTTTTTCTCATTTAAAGTCAAAACATGGCTATCTGTTACCTTCTCTATTAATCTGCAAAACAAGATATTGGTAAGTCAAATCTCTGCCTACCTATTGTGTTCTGTAATACTATATGAGTTTGGCTACATGCAACTAATCTATTTTGTAAAATATTTTAGTTATTTTAGATGGTTTCTGCATGTTTTCTGTTCATTTCAAGAGTAACCTACTTATCACGAAAGAAGCTTTGTTCCTTGACAATTTTAACAGCAAAAATGATGGCATAATAGATTCTGCATATGATAACATTTTAATATGTAATTGTATTTGATATTGGTTAAGGTATGTTTCCTTAACCACTTCTATAACTCAGAAAACCTATTTCATCTAATTTGAGCAACCTATAGTTTTGCTGGCATGTTTAAAATCTCGAAATCATGGTTAAATGCTTTTCCATTATCTTTTGCTAGCTTATCCACGACTAGATTAGCTTCTCTAAAGATATGTACTGTGTTGTAGTTTAATTCAGCAACCTATGATTTCTTCTATTTATTTTTCATATTTCCATAAATACTTGTTTTTTTAATTAAGCCCACCAATGTTAACGAGTCTCTTTGCACTTGAATATTTTTGATATTTTTACTTTTTCTTAGTTTTAGTCCTATTAAGTGCTCGGATTTCTTACTCAATAGATTATTGGCTTTGAATTTTCTAGTGAAAGCAAATAGCAATTTACCTTTTGAGTCCCTTAATAACCCTCCACCACCTGCTACTCCCATATCTCTTTTAAAACTGTCATCTATACTAAGCACCGTGTAGCCTTTTGGAGGTTTTTTCAGCATGTTCTAAAATATTTGTTGGCTTAGCTATTTTATATCTTAGATGCCTTATGTCTATGTAGTCTTTATTTTCTGTATAGGTTATATTTTTTAATGGATAGGCTTCTGAGATTAATTTTATTTCTATTTTAATTTCTCTCTCTATATTATTGACTTCCATATCTATTCCCTCATATCTGTTTTTATTTCTAGCTTTCCATATGCACCAGATAACTAATGGAGGGATGGTTTTTTATTAGCTAGATTTGTGCATAATTGTTATTAAATTTTCTTCTCCAGCATTGAAGTCTTTTTTTTAAGGGTTTGATTTATATACTTTACCCCATTTCTTTTTCTAGTTTCTCACTATAAGAAAAATCTCATATAGCTAGGAGAATTCCCTAGCTAAATGGTTTGCTTTCCGTACTAAACAGGATATAGCGACGTATTATAATGGAACCATTCAGAATCTAAAGTGCTCATCACTAAAATTTAGCGAGGGAAAGTGTCCCTAGCTAATAATTTAGCTTAGCTAGAGGAAAATTCGCTTGCTAAATTAGCAAGAGGAAAATCCATAGCTATTTTAATTTCAAAATAAAAATTTTAATTAAATTTTAATATTTTTATATTAAACTGAATAAAAATAGAAACAAATATGATAATTTATAATTAACAAAAAATAATATCATTTAATAACTTATTCTAATACAATATTTTACATAATTAAAATAATAAAATAATAATTTTATTACATCTGATTCATCAATGTATCTAACGACAGTACATAAAGTATATTCTATCCATGCATTGACATTTCTTTCTCTATCTCTGCTCTTCTGATCACCATCTTCTGCTGCGACAAAGCTGTCCGGTAATGGTACATTTGTCTAGTGAAAAATCTTTTCACTTATACAAGCTTCGTATGGAGAACAATGCGGTATCATATCTTTAAAAAATTTAAACCACTGAATCAAACAAAATAAATAAATAAAAAGTTATGTTTTGATAAATATATAATATTTATATATGTACATAAATACTAGCATTTCACTTGTACATATATTTCTATAGTATATGTACATATAAACTGTAGTATTATGTGTACATATATATTGAGTACATATATACTCAGTATATATGTACATAAAATACTACAGTATTATATGTATGTATATACTAAGTATATTTGCACGTATATACCACATTTTTATGTTACTACTACTCTGCTACTGCCACCACAGTCGCCACTGCCTCTCCTGCCACCGGTGCTGCCATTGATATTAAAAGTGGGGTGGGCGATGATGCTCGACTGATGATCTTCTCTGCCAACCACTCGTCTTTAGATTGAGCGAGTTTGGCGAGGCAGTAAGCTGCTTCTCCCAAAATAGGACCCAATATTCCTTCTGGACCAAAATTACACGACACTACATGAGCATCATCATTATCATCATCATCCTAAGTCCTAGTACAATTAGAACCAATCATTGCATAACCTAGAGCAAAAAAACTTATTTACTCATATGTTCTCTTTGTACCATGTGATAATTGAATATCAACATAATTACTAAGATTTTTAAGACCAACCTCTATCTGCCTGGCTGGCCTGGACTAGAAATATCTTCATCCCACAACTTTAGAAAAGTCTAATATCCATTTCTTTTATTATCTGCATCAGTAAGGAATGCACGATGATGACCAGGCCACCTAGAGCAATTATATATTCAAAAGTGTGTCTGTGTAAATGGGTGCGTATGTATGATAATATATACATGTCTACAAATAAATATATGCACCCACATATGTATATATTTGGTATATACGTACGTATATACTCGGTATATATGTACGTATATACTACAGTATAAAGTACGTATATACCGAGTATATATACATATATCAATAGTATAAAAGTACTTATATACCGAGTATATACATACATATATACTATAGTATATATGTATGTATATATTTTGTGTATATGTACAATATACTTAGTATATATGAAGATATATACTCGATATATACATACTTATATACTATGTATATATTAGATATATACTCAGTATATACGTACATTTATACCAATATATATGTACATATATACTTCAGTATTATATGTACGTATATATAATCACATAGCCTTAGATGACACACACACTGTACTTTCATGCAAATACACATACCATCAAAGACAACAGTAGAACATGATGTAGGACTTATAAAACATGAATATAGGTCTCTTAGGCATCGTCAGTATATCTAGTTTCTTTTTCCTTTGGTACTCCACACAGATAGAGACATTGTTACACCTGCATATAGAGCATAACATACTACAATTACAAACTAATAACTGATAACAAGCAGTCGCAGATCTGACTGTGACGATGTAGATCTACTCAAATAAGAGTGTCAAGAACAAACTTGCCTTTGCGTGGAATTAATTTCTTTGTTCATCTCATAGATTAAGAAGCTAAGGTGTTGTTCCCATCACCATGGAGGACCAGCCAAGCCTTTTACATACCTATAATAGGCTAAACTCTACCCAAAAAATTTGTGGACACAAACAATTTCATAGATATATAAAAGTTTTTAGACATGAACAAACACAAATTAAAGTTGATAGTCATACAACTTTAAAAAAAATCTAAAAGATGTCCAGAAATGATGTTTTAGAGAGAAAGAGAGTGAGAAATAAAATATTTTAGGAATAATGAAGATAATAGAAGCTAGGCCTCCTTTTGATCAAGTTGAAATCAGTAAATATGGGACCCATGCATTGGAAGGACAGAGGCAATGTATGAATGCTTTGAATCAAAATTTTTTTATGCATCCCTTTCATGTGTCCTTAAAAGATTCATTATTAGGTTAATCAGCAAAGCAATAACAAATAGAATAAAAAAATTGAAACCTGTAAAAAAATCTCATCATGTTTTTGCTACGCATAGACAAAAATCAATAACAGTTCAGAAATAATTCTCATACAAAATCATCCTCATGATTAGTAGGGAATTTTGTGCTAGCCTCTCTTGTGAGGTTTCGCAAAAGAAGCTAGCACAAATAGTTATGAGCCTTATTTCTAATATATGAGCCTTACCAATGGACACGCTCATGCTATGTGCTTACATATTTTTGATATTATATCTTTCGCCATTTAATTTCAAGTTAGTGGTACAAAATAGTATTATCTCATTTATAATTATATGTTAGTATACATATAGTACATATGGTTATAATAGTTATATATAGTTAAACATATAGTTATATATAGATATATGCATACAAGTAGTTATAAGTTATGCATAAATGTATACAAAGTTATAAAACAATTATATAGATTTACAAAATTGAATACATAATTAAAATAAAGTTATATTTAATTATATAGAGGTTTTTATATTATACAATATTTTATATATAGTTATACACATATAGTTAAACATTATGTTGTATGTTTGTATACATATAATAATAAATATAGTTACATGTGGTTATACATATAGTTGCACGTATTGTTAAACTTATATTAATACATGTAATTATGTATATATTTTTATATAATTTCATATATTTATACATATAGTTATGTAAAGGTATAGATATACTAAAATACATTTTTTACGCTAATATAAAAAATATATATTAAATATATGTTGTTTAATTATATAAAGTTTTTATAGTTATACATATAGTAAGATATATATTATTTATAGTTTATGCTATTATACATATAATATATATAGTTATAAAAATTATAATCGTTAAACATTTAGTTATATATATATATATATATATATATATATATATATATATTCATATGAGTAGTTATTTTAATTATACATAAATATATACAAAGTTATAAACAAAAATAGATTTACATATATGTATAAATAGTTAAAAATAAAGTTATATTTAATTATATAAAGTTTTATTTAGTTTTACAAATATATATATATATATATATATATATATATATATATATATATATATAGTTATGCACATATAATTAAACATAAATGTTGTATATTGTTATGCATGTAATTATAAATATACTTACATATGGTTATACTTATAGATACACATATAGTTTAACTCATATTTATACATATAGGTATATATATATTTTTATATAATTTCATATATTTATACATATAGTTATATATAGGTATAGATATTCTAAAATACATGTTTTTATACTAATATATAAAATATTTAGTAACTATATGTTGTTAATTTATATTTTAAATATAGTTATGTATAAATTTTTTTATAGTTATATATATATCATGTTGTAACTATATGTTTGTTATTTATAGTTATTTTAAATATTTACTAACTCATATTTAAATTTAGTAACTATATGTATAATAATATAAATTTTTTATAGTTATGTAAAATATTTAGTAACTATATGTTGTTATTTATAGTTATATGTTCTTATACCTATAGTATATAGTTAGAAATAAAGTTATATATAGTTAAACATATAGTTATATATAGATATGTTTATACAAGTAGTTATAGTAGTTATACATAAATGTATAAAAAGTTATAAACAAATAAATAGATTTAATAATATGAATACATATATGTATACATAGTTACAAATAGTTTATATTTAATTATATAGAGTATTACTAGTTATCCAAATATTTATATAGTAAAATACAATTAAATATTGTTATATATTATTAAACATATAGTATATTTTGTTAGAAATATAGCTATATAGAATTATACATATAGTTATAAATTATAATAAAGTTAAAAAATAGTCATATTAGTTGTGGATATAGTTATAAATTATTTTACATAGTTACAAATATAATAAAATATAGTTATAAAAAATTTATATATTATACAATATTTATAAATAATTATACATATATAGTTAAACATATAGTTATTGATCATCCTCAAGATCATCCTAGCTTTTAATCAATGCATAACTTTTAACATTTGTCTATCTCTCTAAGTGGCAATTTATGTTTTTTTATTAATTAGAGGTTAATCACCATACATTATTCCAACATGAGGTTCATCATAAAATTTGCCCACTATATCACTATTATGCTTTAGAAAGTAGCATTCTAGATTTCTCTCTATGGCTATCACATATTTGTTATGAGTTAACAATAATACGACGCATCATCATTATTATTAATTAAGTAATATCTCAACTATTTTAAGTTAGCAGTACTAATCATACTTTTTAAATTAATTATTTTTAAAATTATATATACTTTTAATTCTTTAGTTTTTGAGTGCACTGTATTTTTAACATGATACATTACATATATTTATTTTTTATTTTTTTATCTCATTATAATGTTTTTAATTTTATAATAGTTAATAATATTACTCTGATGTTTATTAGTATAATAGTATCGATGTTCATTTTATTATTTGGTATATTTATTTTATCTTTTCTATTTTTCCACTTAACTTAAAGTATTTGAATTGTATTCCTTACCAATTCAATTTTACTATTGGTATAAGTATTAAATGTTGTCGAGCATGCCCCTTGGTTTTTTGAGAATTCACCACATAATGTGCCAATAATACTATAAATTTCTTGAGTGAAGTATTTTAAAACATTCTCTAAGTTTGTCAATTTCTTTATCTTTTCGTGAGGTTAAAGTTTCTTAATATTTTTTTTTCAAATTTAATTATTAACTTTTACATTGTTGAAATGTGAGTTAATAATTTTTGTGTTGGTAAATTCTATTTTTCTTAAATCTTTTTTTATAGTAGCTGATGCCATACTTTTTTTATACTAGCTTAAGTGAGTCTGGCACTAATTATTATAGATGAAAATTCATATAAATTGTTATGATTTCATATTTATTTAATATGAAATCAATCATTTGATAGTAAAAACTTATAACTACTAAGATACTAGATAAAAATAATGATGATAATAGAGAAAAGAATTTATGTTAAAATATTTTAAACATATATATTTAATCACACTATTATTTTATGTAATGATTGTGTTTTTTTTAATAAAAAGAAATATTATTATAATTTTATTTTTATTTGTTACTTATTTATGATTTTTTGAATAAGTAAGAACGAATAATATTTTTTTATCTAATGAATTAATTTTATATTTTATATATATATGATCTTATTTTGAATAAAGCTTTTATACCTCAATGTCTCAAGAATTATGTATTGACTTACTTATTATTCAACTTGTTATTTAATGCTTTTGCCTCTACAAGTATTTAAACTTATAGTATAGATTATATCTCGCTCTTGTTTTATTTAATTAATAATCAATTTTTAATAATAAATTTAATCATAATGATTTAAATGTTTTATATTATTCAACTTTAATTTGGGAAAGTCTTTAGATTGCATTTTTGATTTTTTAGTTACATATATTATTTCTATAAATATGACTAGGAGAAAAGTTGTGTTATATTTCTGTAGTTGATACTATTATTATATATATTAATGAATTGAAAATTTTTATATTCAAATATTTTTTTATAAAAGTTTCGAATAGCTCAATGATTTAAATATTTTTTAGTTTTTAAGAAATATATCTAAATGAAAAAATTATTTATTCCAGCTTATGTCTATGTGATTATTTATCTATGAGTTTTCCATTGTTAACTCTACTAGATATAAAGAAAAATATGAGAATATATTTACTTTTTTCTTTAATATTGTAAATCTTTTATTAGGTTCTCTCAAGAAGATGTATGATGTGGTCCTATTTATATTCACAAATATATGAAAATATATATGGAATTACTTTTATTCTCTTTGAGTGATTCAATATATTTTTGATTATTTGACTATAATTATTAATTTTGGGTCTCAATAATAATAGACCATAATATCAATTATTATTTTTGTATAAACACACATTTAATAAACATGAGATTTTCATATTTACCCATTTGTGATGAGTGATCAAAAACCATCAATAAAAATTATAATGAGACTCATAATTGTATTAATAACAAACTTAAAGATTGATAACACTTTAATTTAATATTTTGTATATAATAATAATATGTTAGCATTTAGCTATGAATAATCATTCTGAAATATATTCATGATTATTAAAGATATATAAGACACTTCTCATGAAGCCAATTTTCATCTCTCTTAACCAATATTTTTACATATATATTTTTATTTCTTTTCTCCCCATTTTTTTATGTTGTATAGTTTATTTTTACAAACTTGACATTTCAAATAATATATACAGATGTTTTTTCAAACATAACACATAATGTAGTCATACATTTGAATCATAAAACGTATTTCCTAGTTTAAGCCATTGGTTTTTCAAGCTAGATTAACACCTCAACTAATCTTATTATCCCTAAGCATTGCTAGATGCAACCCCCAGTAACCAAAAAAGAGGAATAGGTTTTTGAGGGAGTCAACATGTCCATAAATTTTTTAGTTCAACTAACCATAAGGCTGTGGTGCATTATGGCTTCATAAAAAGTAATACTTATCCCATGCAATTATCAAGCTTAAAGATATTTTTTTTACATAGAAAATAAAATAACATTTTTTGAGGATTGTTCAAGAATATTTCCTTCTTCCAAATGAGGAAGATATTCAAAGAATTTCCTCCTTAACCAACAAGTAGTTTTTTGATGATGACAAAAGCAAGATTAAAAATGCACATAATCATGTTGCAATAGCATAGAATAAACATGTACTCTAATGGTGGAAATAAGTTGATAACCTGGTGAAAATTTTTGATCATTTGCTGGACATAGAGCAATACTTCTCAATTTTCTTTTTTGCTGACGAGAGATGTGATTATTGGTATGGCGTCCAATTGGGCATGGTGAAGAGCTTCCATGCACCAAAATAATTAATTCCTTATGGTTATAGTTTTTTTTTGAAAAAAAAGTAAAACAACTTACCAAACAAAACTAAATAAAGGTCATACGCACTACACAAGGCTCTGGCTTAGTATGGAGTGAAAGAGAATTCAATATATTAACAATCTTATCTCCAAGAATCAGAAAGTTATCTTATAAACCTCGAACCCAAGACCTAACACCCTTAGATGAACATATTTATCATCACACCAAGGCACAACCATATAATAAATAGAGTTATATATAATTATATATAGAATTATATATAATCTATATATTAAATATATGTTGTTAATTATATATTTAAATATAGTTATGTATAATGTTTTTATTGTTATGCATATAGTAAAAAATAATTATTTATAGTTACATGTTCTTATACCTATATAGTTAGTTATAAATAGAGTTATATATAAGTATGTTTAATTATACATATAGTTATAAATATGTATGTAGTATAATATAGGTATATATACCATTTTTATAGTTATACATATAGTAAAATATAATATATATATATTATATTATTATACATATAGTATATTTTGTTAGAATATAGTTATATAGAACTATACATATAGTTATAAATTATATATAGTTAAAAAAATAGTGATATATAGTTATAATATAGTTATAAAATTAGTTTACATAGTTACAAATATAGTTAAATATATTATAAAGTGTTTTTATCTAGTTATAGATATATTTATAAATAGTTATACATATATAATTAAACATATAGTTATATATATGTTGTTATAAGTTTAAATTATAATTATAGTTACAGGTGTGATTGCACACAATTATACATATAGTTTATAAATGTAGTTATGCATGTTGTAGATGTAGTTATATAAAGATTTTCATATAAATTATATATATTTAGACATATTGTTATGTATAGGTATTGCTGTAGATAAATACATTTATATAGTGATACATTTTATACATTTTGTCAAATACATATATAAATAGATAGATATATATATATATATATATATATATATATATATAATA
>JAREIK010007406.1:0-18282 GCA_029783825.1 Sapria himalayana | reverse complement strand
CTGGGGCTGTTCCACTCATAGTTTTTTTACAGTGCAGTCAACTTATGCCCTCTTACTCAATGAGGAGCACATGATCCATCAGGAGCTATGGCCAGTGATCTGGAAAGTCAAGGTACCCTAACGGCTACGAATGTTTTTGTGGTTACTACTGCAAGAAAGAATCCTTACCAGCAAGGAACGGAACTGTACAATATGTGCAAGTATTCATATACGATAAATAAGACATGCATTCAGTATATATATGAGTTAAGAAGGTCACTAACCTTAATGCAGAATATACCTAACGACAAATGCCAACGTCTTGTTGTTACGAACCTCTGTGCACATTCCTTAGTTCTCGTAGTGTAGATAATAGCTAAGGCGTGCTATCCCCAATCAATCCATGAACCCATGTCCAAGGGGCAACGATAGTGATTTCCCAAGAGAGAGTTCTAGTGAGAGAGAGTGATTGGAGGAAGAACCGTATGTTCTGTTATGTTGGATAATACCCTATATGATAAGGGACTTTCTAATATAAGTGAGATTCATCCTATCATAACAGGACCTGTAGCGCCCCTGCTTCAATCCGACCTGATTGGCGGGTTCGAACCGAATCCGAGATGCTCTGATACCACTAACCTGTAGCGCCCCATTTTCGGTCCGACCTGATTGGCGAGTCCGACCTGAATCCGAGATGCTCTGATACCACTAACCTGTGACGCCCCCAACTCGGCACACAGTGTCAAGCGAGGGTGTTATCATTTTTTTTATTTTTATAAACTTATAAACTTTAAGCTTGTTCATTCATATAATGTTAAACATTTAACTTGTATTATATTTTGTAGTAGGGGATTACAAAATATATACAAGCTCCATATATGGAAGTGTTTAACATTTATAATATTTACATTGTTTACAAAATAAACAAAATTACATATACAAAATAGACAAAAAGGTCTTTCAGTGGGCACCAAGTGATGCGTGGCCTTTGACTACTGATGTGGATTGTCTTATCCTGTGGTTTCCTCTTCCGTACCTACACGGATGAAAACACCCGTGCTAAGCTTTACGCTTAGTGGGAATAAACTCAAATGGACGACCCCTAATAAGGATCATCTCATTTTATACACATACATATATTTATGACAAATATACAACTTACATATATTTTCCATTTCTCATATCTACTTTTTCATAACATGTTTCATTCTTATCATATTTCATATACTTTTCTTATCATCTTTCACTTTACTTCTTGTTCTTGTCACAGTATACTTGTCATCGCATAGCGGTGCTATGCTTCTCTTATCATATCATATCATTTCATATGTCATATTCAAGTCATTTGTTTTATGTTTCATGCTGCATAAACCTTAGAAGTGGATAAAGGAAACTATAAGGGCCCGAAGGCGCTGTACTCACTGTAGCGAAACAGTGGTCTATAAGGGCCCGAAGGCGCTGTTATCATTGTAGCGAGACAATGACCATCTATAAGGGCCCGAAGGCGCTGTTATCATTGTACGAGACAATGACCATCTATAAGGGCCCGAAGGCGCTGTAATGACCCAAACGGGGCCAACTGTATCGTATGCTGCAGACTTGTTTTTCCCTATAGGCATGCCTATCTATCCCTCTATCAGGTTCTAAGTAACAATCCATGTGTATTTTATGTTCAGTACATATTTCATATTCTCGAATCATTATGGTCATCCAGTAATCATATGCGATATGTACAATCATTTATTCGAATCTTTGCATTTTTCATATCTCATTATATGCATAAATAACTATGGTTACCAGCAGAGCCTACTATGTTTTCATGATTTTGGACCTAATATGAGTTCCAATTTTAACAAGCTACATATAGATGATTCTTTACCAATGGGTTTCCATAGAGTCCTAGAACACCCGAAATGGAGTTTGACGAAGAAGTTATGACCTTCTGAAGTTGGAGGTCTCACATGAGCAGCCAGCCCTACCGGCTAGTCCTACCCGACCTATCCTGACCGACCTACTCTTGTACGGCGAGCTCCAGTACCCACTGCCCTCCACAGACACATGGCTGGAATCTTGACTCAATGGGACTTTCCATAGAGTCCAAGAACACCCGAACGGAGTTCGAACGAAGAAGTTATGACCTTCCAAAGTTGGAGGTCTCACATGAGTAGCCAGCCCTGCTCGGCTAGCCTACCCGACCTATCCTAATCGACCTGCTCTTGTTGGAGAGCTCCAGTACCCACTGCCCTCCATAGGCACATGGCTGGAATCTTGACTCAATGGGCTTTCCATAGAGTCAAGGAAACCCCCAAAACGGAGTTCAGACGAAGAAGTTATGACCTTCCGAAGTTGGAGATCACATAGGGTAGTCAAACCCAATTGAGCCAACCTATCCTGGCTAAGCTGACCCGACCCGACCTGACCTGGCCAAGCTGACCTGATCTAGCCGAGCTAACCTGATCTGACCGAGCTAACCTGACCTGGCTGAGCTGACTTGACCGATTAGATTGTTTGGGGTAAATGATTAGACTATTTGGGGTAAATGAACTATAACTTGGTCTATAGAGGTCCGAATTGAGAAATTCAAAAGCCTAACATTAAGTTCACTGATGTGGCTACAATTTACCAGAAGGACTCACTGCCAAATTCCTTTCGTTCTCACCTAAAAACCAGTCCTAAAGTCCGGCTAATGCGTACGATAAGGAAAACAGGTAATTTCCCTTGGTTCAAATTGCAACTAGACATTTCCCTTGGGTAAAACACCACCCCACAACCCTTAAATGAAAAGTAACCGAGTAGGAGAAACCCCTACACAATTATTGGGTTAGATGAGTTTCCTAAGTCTAAAAAATTTGAGGAATCCTTACTTAGTTTCCATACAACCCCAAATCAACTACAAAACCAACCCAAAACACATATATAGAAGTCTTAGAGTTCTTCTTAACTCAACCCTAACAAGAAATGAGTTTGGGAGTTTCCAAACCCAACCCATACACAAAATAGAGGGTTCCAAACCATGTATCTATACTTTCTATACCAAAACTAGACAAATTCCATACAAAACTACTAGACTTCCATACAATTGATCTTCTTTTTCCTTCCTTCTTCCTTCTTCTCTTTTCTTCTTCTTTTTCTTCTCCTTCTCTTCTCTTCTCTTCTCCCTTATCTGTTTTTGCTCTCTTTTCCAAAGACCAAAAAATGAGATATTTCTTTTGGTCTTATCCATTTGATTTTTAAATCTTTCTTTTTGCATTTTTGTCCCCAAACTCCTTTCTATTCGCGCTTCTACTTATGCAAACTCCTACTTTGGCATGTGAACTTCTTAAGTTATGACCCTTGGGTCCTAAATTGGTAAATTATTAATTTACCCTTGACTTTCGTATTAATTCCGGGTTTTTGCGTATTTTATTTTAGCATTATTTTATCTCAGAAAAATATACATTTACTTTTATTATACCTAAAACATGTTATAAAACTGTCAGGGTATAATTTGGGGTGTTACAGAACTGATAAAGGATTATAGTCCTATTTGAATAAGAGACTTATCTTTATCTCATCCAACGAGTATTCAAATAGGAATTAACCTCTTACTCATAATGGGCAGATATGGATTGGGCCAAAGCCTAACCCAAAAGTCTAATAGCTCCCACTCGCCCACAATGGGTAAAACATCTCAATTAACTCACTTACTCATCTCTTCATACAGGAAATGGGCCGTGCGACATTGCGAGAAGAAACGAACAACAACGGGAGTATAGTTATTAAGTCACCACCAAGACTAACAAAAATACATCACCCAAAGGCTACTCGCATATGTCCTAGATAATTTCATCAACACCAGATTAAGTATTTTCAATCCCTCATAGTGAGCAATACTCAATCCTACAATATATCAAGTGTTTATCAACCTATATCGAATACGAAATCGACATAAGCGTTGGCCAGCTTACAAACACATGACAGGGTGTATTAGTAAATTAATCTTCCCTAAGAACTCACGTCAATTCAATTAAACCTGATTGCTTTCCTAGACATGCCCCATGTGGCTGTATCAATCATAGCCCTTAGAAAGCATGCTAAAGTAGCAACATCAAGCATCCTCTTCATGACTGAGCCTTAGGTCATAAGGACATAAGTTAGATCCCTTAAGATCTTAGTGGCTCACACAGTGGTGGATAAGGAATTATCCAGCACTCCCACTATTAGTCAGCATTAAGCACATACAGTATGATATGTATGTTATGGTGTTGACTCATATAAATGAGCATGTCGCTATCAAATTTATACCATACAGATGAATGTCTAGTCACTACAAAAGTGCCCAACTTCACACCTGGCTTTCTCAGGCTTCACAGAATTGTGGAAAGAATTCTATGAACGATTCTCAAAGAATCTCATCTTAGTCATAACTAAGGCGACTATCAAGTAAAATCTTAGATCGCTTCCAGAGCGCCATAGATTCTTTAGTCTCATCTTGCTCGCTACTAAAGCGCCTAAGGCGAATTACCTGTGTGAGTAGGTAGATTCTTGCCTGTTGACATGTACTAAGAATATGCGCACAAGAATAATTATTTTGAGAGTAAAACACAATAGAACTCAATAATCAATTATTATTAATAATAATGTCAAATACAACTCATAGAGGTGTCACATCCTACGCAATCCCATACTACCAACATGAGACTGAAACACATCTCTAGCAATAGGCTTAGTCAATGGGTCAGCCACCATGCTTCCAGTAGAAATGTGTTTCATGACCACCTCACCCCGACGCGACCATATCTCTAATGAAATGGTACTTGATTTCAATGTGCTTAGACTTCCCGTGATACTTAGGATCCTTTGCATACGCCAGGGCTGCAGTACTATCAGAATATAATGTTACAACCTCCTCAGAATGGGTTGTAATGCCTAGGCGTTGCAAGAATCTCTTCAACCAGACAGCTTCTTGCATAGCTGCTGCACATGCCACATACTCAGACTCCATCGTAGATAAGGCAACACAGGTCTACTTCTTGCTGCACCAAGATACAAGCGCTGCCTCCAAGAATGAACGCATAACCCGATGTGGATTTGCGCTCATCTCTATCACCGACCCAATCAGCATCACTGTATCCCTTCAGCCTCAAGTCACCCCTATGGAAACACAAGGCAAAGTCTGTTGTCCCTCGGAGGTATCGAAAGATCCTCTTCACTGCTGCCCAATGCGTAGGTCCTGGGTTACTCTGGTAACGACTCACCATGCGAACTGCAAAGCATATGTCAGGCCTTGTGCATAACATGGCATACATAAGATTCCCAATCGCCTCAGCATATGGCACTGTGGACATGCGTTTCTTTTCCTCATCTGTTTTAGGACACTGGTCCAAGCACAAAGCACTCCCCTTCTCAATAGGGGTGTCAATGGGTTTGGAATTCTCCATGCGAAATCGTTCAAGAATCTTCTTTATGTAAGTCTCTTGAGACAAACCAAGAAGCTTCTTAGAACGGTCTCTAACAATCTCAATCCCGAGCACAAAATGCGCTTCACCCATGTCCTTCATCTCAAAAGTAGAGGACAACCACTTCTTAGTGGCGACAATAGAGTCCATATCATTTCCTGCTATAAGGATGTCGTCAACATACAAAGATAGGATGAGCACACTCTTCTTTGAACTGCTTCAGATACACACAATGGTCCTCTTCAATCATCTCAAAACCGTGAGAGATAATCGAGTCATGAAATCTGAAGTACCATTGTCTAGATGACTATTTGAGTCCATAAATGGAACGTTTGAGCTTGCACACTTTGCGCTCTTGTCCCTTGACTTCAAAACCCATAGGTTGACTCATGTAGATCTCTTCATCTAGCTCTCCATTGAGGAATGCAGTCTTAACATCCATCTGATATAGCTCTAAATCCAGTTGCGCGACAATAGCAAGGATAAGGCGAATAGAGGCAACCCTGACAACAAGGGAAAATGTCTCATCATAATCTATACCCTCTTGTTGGGTAAACCCCTTCGCCACAAGACGTGCTTTGTACTTGTCAATTGACCCATCTGCCTTGCGCTTAACTTTCAAAACCCATTTGTTTCCGATAGCTTTGCGACCAGGCGGAAGATCCACCAACTCCCACACGGAGTTCTTGTCCATGGAGCTCAATTCATCCTTCATTGCATCCATCCATTCTCCTTAGCAGGTGAAGAGAGCGCCTCTCTATAAGAAGGCTCATTAGCAGTACAAAGTAAAGCATCCCCCTCAATCTCAAAGTGACGACGAGGAATGTTACCTCTATTGCTACGGCGCAGCTCAAGAGGTTCAGATAGCTCTAATGGAACACTCCCACTAGGCTGAGAATGACTCCCACTATCTCTAGCGATCTCAGGAACTAATTCCCCACCCTCGCTTGAAGATAGTGGTACGCCACTCAGTTCCTCCAACTCATAGAGGTCTAAACTCTCATTGACATCGCCTATGCTAGGGAAATCATTCTCAATGAAATCAACATCACGCGAATCCACTTCAGTCTTTCCCCCATCAGGGTGTTCACCAAACATTACATAGCCCTTCGAGCCTTCAGGATACCTTATGAAAGTATGCTTTCTAGCTCTAGGGCCTAGCTTTCCATACTTATGGTTAGCGTTGTGAACATACCCTACTGATCCCCATGGGCGCAAATGCTCCAAATTGGGCTTTTTGCCATGCCACAGCTCATAGGGAGTTGAGGAAACAGACTGTGAAGGCACTCTATTCAAGATGTAGGCAGCAGTCAGAAGAGCATCCCCCAAAAAGATATAGGGAGGTTGGCCTGCGCCATCATCGATCTAGTCATATCTAGAAGAGTCCTATTCCTCCTCTCTGCAACACCATTTTGTTGCGGGGTGCGAGGGATAGTGAGATGTCTTAGGATCCCTTTTTCCTCACAGAATTCCTTGAATTGATCAGACAAATACTCCGTCCGCGATCAGTCCTAAAGGTTTTTAAGCCTTTTTCATGCTTGTTCTCAACCTCTGCCACAAAGCGCTTGAAGCAATCCAATGCTTCATGGCGATGAGATAGCAAATAGACATAACCGTATCGCGAATAGTCATCGATCAGTGTGAGAAAATAAGAGGCCCCATGACGTGCCTTTTTATTCATTGGTCCGCAAATGTCTGAATGGACAAGCTCAATAGGGTGAGCAACTCTTTTTGTCGTTCCAAAAGGTTTTCTACAAGCTTTGCCTGCTAGGCATGGTTCACATAATTGTAGGTCGACTTTGGTGAGTGAGCCTAAAAGGCCTTCTCTAGCCAACCGAGTCATCCTATCCCTTCCTATGTGACCCAGCCTAGCATGCCAAGTTGCAGAATCAATGTTATTACTACCAATCACATATGATGAAGCAGAATTAACAGATGAGTGAGAAGAAACATTTAAATCTAATTTAATAAAACCATCCATAAATGATCCATGTCCATATAAAATTCCATCCGCAAATATAACCAAACCATTATTCGAAAATTCAAAAGAAAAACCAAAACTAATCAAAGCAGTAACTGATAACAGATTATGCTGGATTCCCGGGACATGGAGTACGTCATGAAGAAGTAGAGTGCGACCAGAGCGCAAGTGAAGTTGGTACGAACCAACTCCAATAGCATCTTCACTAGTACCATTTCCCACGAACACTTTGTGGGTGCCTCTAGGAACACGACGATAATCTACGCACCCCACCCGATCTCGGGCTACATGTTTGGTTGCTCCTGTGTCTACAATCCAATCAGGGAGAGAATGAGCAACTAAAACATGTGAACATACACGTATGTTACTAAAGGTGAGTGAGTTTGTTACCTTCTTCGGCTCAGTGCAATCACGAGCGAAGTGCCCCTTCTTCTGGCAGTTAAAGCATTTGACTTTGTTTGTTCCACGCTTTTTGCCTCTACGGTGCTTGGCATTCTTTTTAGGCGCACTCTTGCTGCCTCCTCCACTATTCTTTCCCTGTTTAGGTGCACCATTATCTCCCTTCTTGCGCTTAAACCCACTGGTCTTGCGCGGATTGGCTTCGGTGAGGAGAGCCTGAGCAGTCTGGTTCGCCACAATGCGATCCGCCTCAAGTTCCACATGACGAGATATATCTTTAAAATTTTTTATGTTCTCATTGTGGGTGAGGATCTGCTTCATGTGCAGCCATGAATCTGGGAGTGACCTGATAACAGCCTGACCTGCTGTTCATCAGTAAGGATATGCCCCGTAGCATTTAGATCTCGAATCATACTAGACATCCCCTAAGATGCTCAGTCATCGAAACCTTGGGGTCCTTACGATGCGTCTCAAATTTCAGAACCAAGCTCCTAAGCCTGGTGATTGAGGTGCCGCCGAAAGTGAACTTCAATTGTTCCCACATGGCCATAGCAGTAGGAAAGTTCTCAAACTCCCCTATGAGGTCATCGTGCATGCTATTCAGCATAATATAGCGAGTACGACGATCCTTCTTGGTCCAAGCTTCAAAAGTCTCAAGGTCACGACGGTATTGGGCCTGAGTGCCCGCACCCTCAATAGGTGCCACCATCGCAGTGGTCAAATAAGTGGAAAGGTCATGTTCAGTCAGAAGGAATTCCATCTTTCTACGCCACATGTCGTAGTTTGTGCCAATTAGCTTATCAGCTTGGTTAAGTTCGACTGACATGATTCTAGTTGTCATAGCTACATTGATAATGCGCAGAGTTGACATTAATATTAATCGCATATTCTTTTATCTTGTTCGGAATTTAATTTATAATTATTATCCCTTCCTACTCATCAAGATCAAAAAATCGCATAGCTCCTAATCATCTCCCAATTGAGTAGGTTGGGAATATACTTACAAATTATCTTCTGAACAAAATTTCTCATGAAATTAATCACATCCACATCCACAAGATATAGAAATTAAACACAGGGACCCACTAAGGGTACCATATGGATATCTCACTGAGCCTATGCTAAAACAAGTTTACGAACATAGTAGGCGGCGCGCAAACACATCCTTTTACAAGGCTATCCATAATATAAATTACAAATTCATAAAACTACATCCCATAAGAAAACCTATTACAAATGATCTACATAAATCATAAATAAATAAGGATGCCGCGCCACGAACTATGTAAGAGAACTTGTTTTATCAAACAAAATCAAACAAACATAAGCTCATAAAAGGAGTAATCCAATACAAAATTCTATCCACCTCCTAAACTAATATGCTAACACATAAACATACAAGATGGTCTTTGATGGATAGAATATACACTCAACTCATGTAGGAGTGCAGAAAAAAGGTCTCACAAACCATGGCGGGATGAATTAAATATTGGTGGCAACATAATTGCCCAATATTTCCACATAAATAAAGCCAAATATTTAATTAAGTTGATTTTAGAGACATTTTCTATAGAAATTACATTGCACAAGCTCCCAATGGTCACACATACTCCCAAGAATACATAAAAATGCAATAAAAGGGTTCTGGAATTTTTCAGAATTAAAATAAATAAAAACAGAATTTTCATTTTACCTTTTAAAGCTCATATTAAAAGGTATTAATTATGAAAAATACCTAGACAAACCACGTTTCGACACCTCTAGCTTAGAACAGTCCCAAATAATCCTAGAAACATCCACAAAAAATTTCAGAATTTTTGGATAAACCAGTAGGTCCCACTTGCTCAAAATAGTTTTTTCCTAAGGGCTATTTTTAATCAAAAAGGTAAAATAAATAATTTTGTAATTTTTTTTAAAAATACCTAAAATTAGGAAATTAAATTTTGAGCATATTGGAAAAAACGGGGACCAAACTGGAGTTTGGATAAGCCCTCATGCTCTCCCACACGCCAAGAACCGAGAGTGAACATACAACGGTCAAACTTTGACTGGTCAGTGCTACGTCATCGCCATGTTAGCAAAGTTCCACGTCATCATGCCACGTCACAGAATGATGTCATGAGGACGTCATCGAGTCAACCCATTGACCCATGACCCGAACCCGTTGACCCGATCAACGCTGCCATGTCATCATGACATCAGCATGACGTCAAAGTCTGGTTCATCGTTCCCAAACGATCGTTTTCCCTTCCACGCACCCATGCGCGATGCGAACTTTGCGAGGCTATATCTAGAGCTACAGAGTCCGTTTGACGCCTTTGAGGTACCATTGAGAAGCTGTACGACATAGTTTCATAATATATAAATTACACATTTTATTATCTTGGTTTATGCGTCCAAAAAATGGCATAAAGAAGGAAAAAAGTGCCTTGGAACGCAAGCTAGGGTTTGCATTTTATCTCAATCCGTACGTCCAAGTTGGTTCAAATTTGACGTGGAAGATCCTCATACATATAAGAACACATCCATGTCATTATTTTTGAAAAAAATACACATTTTTTTTCTTCGGACCAAAAATTGGACCCTAGAGAGAGAAAATGTGAACCATCAATTAATAGGCGAACAAACAAGCCTCACACGACTTTGATACTACTGTATGATGTGTGCAAGTATTCATACATAACATATAAGACATGCATTCAGTATATATATGGGTAAGAAGGTCACTAACCTTAATGCAAAATAACTCAAACGATGAATACCAACGTCCTGTTGTTACGAGCCTCTGTGCACGGTCCTTAGTTCTCGTAGTGTAGAGAATAGCCACAATGTGCTATCCCCAATTAATCCACGAACCCATGTCCAAGGGGCAATGATGGTGATTTCCCAAGAGAGAGTTCTAGTGAGAGAGAGTGATTGGAGGAAGAACCGTAAGTTCTGTTGTGTTGGATAATACCCTATATGATAAGGGACTTTCTAATATAAGTGGGACTCATCCCATCATAACAGAACTGATAAAGGATTATAGTCCTATTTGAATAAGGGACTTATCCCTATCCCATCCAACGGGTATTCAAATAGGAATTAACCTCTTGCCCATAATGGACGGATATGGATTGGGCCAAAGCCCAACCCAAAAGTCTAACAACCATCGGGGTTTCACCACTTCTTCTTATTGTAAGTGCTGCCTAGGTGAAGAGGAGGACCTGAATCACTTGTTCCGCTTTTGCATGTTCAGTTGACCTATATGGCAAGCGTTCCTTGATCCTGGTACACTCCAATGTACTCATGATTTCCCATTTCGTGAATGGTTATATTGGCACTTGAGAAGCCCCATGCAACAAGGAGTTGTGATGTATTGGCTTGCCACTTTCAGTTCATGTTTATGGTGGATATGGAGGTGGAGGAATGAGTTCACTTTCCAAAACCTGTTTCTTCCCATTGAGGAGAAGTTGCTTCATCTAAAAAAAAAAACTCAAACGAGGTGATTGCAATGTTGGAATAATTCCAACTATAAGGTGGACATACTTTAATTGTTTTATAAAATAGACCAAAGGACACAATTATTGAGATAATAAAGGAGAGCTAAGGGGCATGCAAACCCTCATAAGGTACAATGAATGAAACGTATGAATTTGGGCACTATTAAGTGTAGGCCTAATGACATTGATTATTGCCATAATGGGAGGGCATATTAAGAGTCATTATAAGGTTATAAAAGACTAGGTCCCCTCACTATTTTAATTACCTTTTTTTTTGCAAAGAGTCCCATTGTGCCTATATCAAAAATAGCGAGGAAGATCTTTCCTATTTGATTTCCTACTTTGGGCAAAGACGAATCTTACTATGAATCCGTCAACAGGTATGTCTTAACTAAGACTAAATTTGTACATGTTGTGTACACATATTTGGATCTTGGCTTTACAGTTTTGAAGTTATCCGCTCTATTTGATCATATAAATCTAACATTTGGTATCAAGCTAATCAAATATGTGTATATGTGTTGTTTTGTGATAGACTGTTATATATATATATATATATACGAGATATACAGGTTTAAAGATCTCATAAAGGAAGGTTTATACGAGATATATCGAATTAAAGATTTCATAAAGGAAGGTTCATGACATGTTTTTGGATTTCCCGTTTGAAAGGATAATTGTAATTTTTAAATTGTGTCACCAAAGTGACCAATTTAGGGGATATTATGAATTATTCTTTCATTTATAAAAGGAATTGTCTCTAATTATTATACGTATTCATCTACCCAAAGGTGATGTTTATGTATTTGCTTAGAGATGTGTTATTACATAAAGACAAGAGTGTTTTGGTTTTTTAAAAGTATATGCCCAAAGGTGATATTTTTAACAAACTGAAATTCTTTTGAACACGTAATATTGTAAAAGAGTGCATTGTATGTTACGTTTTCTGCCTCAAAGGTGATTATGTAATGATACGCTTAACTCTTTTGGCTGAATCTTTATGGTTCAAATTTTATAACATGTTCATGAACTAATTGTTTGTATATTTCATCATCAGTTACTTTCTCGGTGAACAACAACATGGTTACCATAGAGATCTTGACTGGTAACAATTACAAAGAGTGGAAAAAGCAGATAGATTTTGCTTTAGGAATAGCCGACATTAATATGGCCTTACGGGAGGCAAAACCTGCAGACCTTACTGATACTAGCACTGCTGCTGAAAAAGACTATTTTGCTAAGTGGGAGCGATCTAATCGTCTCAGTCTATTAGCTATACGAGGGACTATTCCCGAACATCTCATGAGTGGTCTACCCGAGACTACGGATGCCAGCGTATTTCTCGCTGCTGTGGCAGAAAGGTATAAGATTAATAAAAATGCTGAGGCAGGAACCCTGATGAGCAAATTGACTGGTATGTCTTATAATAGTGCTGATGGGGTTAGAGCATATATTTTAGGGATGATTGGTGTAAGGGATAAGCTAAAATCTTTTGAGATTCCTATTCCTGACAGTTTTATCATTAACCATACCCTGAATTCTTTACCTCCCAAGTTTAGCCAACTTAAGACTGCCTTTAATACTCAAAATGAAAGTTGGACTCTTGATGAACTGATTTCTAAGTGTGATGCGGAAGAAAAGAAACTTGAAAGGGAGGGTTTAGCTACTGCCATGTTAGTCTCTCATCCCAAACCAAATCCTAGGCCTATGCATCATACTTCTCATAAGGGTAAGGATTTTGTTAAGCATGGTGGAAATTTTAAACCTAAGAATGGCATGAAGAAGCCAATCAAGTGTTATTTTTGCAAGAAAATAGGCCATATGAAAAAGGGTTGTCTGAAATTCAAGGTTTGGCTAGAAAAGCAAGATAAGGCTAAAGGTAATCCCCTAGCTCATGTTTGTTTTGAATCCAATTTAGTAAATGTTCCATCAAATTCTTGGTGGCTTGATAGTGGGGCAACTGTTCATGTTGCTTTCACCTTGCAGGGATTCACAAACAAGCGGAGTCCGAAAGAGTCAGAAAGGACACTTAGAGTTGCCAATAATGCTGAAGCTGAAGTGGCTTTTATTGGAGATGTTAGTTTAAATTTGGAGTCAGGATTTACTTTAGTTCTGAATAATACATTTTATGTACCATCCTTTAGGAGGAATTTGATTTCAATACCTCTTTTAGATAAACTTGGATATTGTGTGACTTTTGGTAATTTTGGAGTCAATTTATCAATTAATTCTACCAATATTGGCTATGGTGTTTTGATTGATGGTTTATATCAATTATCTTTGGTAGTGAATGGTGAATACATTTTGCATACTGATAAAGCAACATCCAAGAGATCACGAATCCAAGAGAGGTCTTTCATGTTGTGGCATAAACGTTTAGGTCATATATCGAGAGAAAGAGTTGAACGGTTGATCAAAAATGACATATTGCCATCTCTTGATTTTGAGGATATGGAGATTTGTGTGGATTGTATTAGAGGAAAACTTTCCAAGGCTAAAAATAAAGGAGCAAGTCGTAGTAGTGATTTGCTGGAGATTGTTCATACTGATATTAGTGGTCCTTATTCCACTACTATATGTGGCTCTAGGTATTTTCTCACTTTCATTGATGATTTTTCTCGTTATGGTTATCTTTATTTGATTAAAGAGAAATCAGATGCTCTAGATAAATTTAAAGTGTTTAAGCTTGAGGTTGAGAAACAATTAGGAAAAGTCATTAAGATTGTGAGATCTGATCGTGGTGGAGAGTATTATGGTAGACATGGGGATGTAGGTCAACATATGGGGCCTTTTGCAAAATACTTGCAGGATTGTGGAATAATTGCTCAGTACACCATGCCTGGGAGTCCTGAACAAAATGGTGTGGCCGAAAGGCGTAATCGCACCCTTAAGGATATGATGAGGAGTATGATGAGTAGGTCTAATCTTCCTGAATATCTTTGGGGTGAAGCAATCAAAACTGCCAATTATATCCTCAACAGAGTTCCTAGCAAATCTGTCCCTAAAACACCTTTTGTATTATGGATAAGTAGAAAGCCTAGCCTAACTTATTTTCGGGTTTGGGATTGTCCAACTGGGTTAGACTTTATAACCCATGAGAAAAGAAACTTGATCCTAGAACTATACGGTGTTGCTTTATTGGGTATCCAAATCATTCTAAAGGCTACAAATTTTACAATCATACTCATGGCAGAGAATTGTTGAGTCTCTTATGGCAAAATTTCTAGAGCTTGATGTAGCTGATTTCCCTGACTCTCAAGCCCCTCTTCTAAAGAAACTTGAGCAGATGCAAGTTATTTCATTGCCCTTATTTAGAGAGCCAAAATTTGTGGAACCTATTCCATTGCCTCCTCAGGAGACACTGGATATGGCAATTGACACAGTTGTTCCACTGCAAGAGTGATGAGCTTAAAAGTCATCTATTTTCAGTCCATTTTTTTGATTTATTTTATTCTAAAAAAGGCTGATTTATGTGCAGGAATATGGAATACTTCACCAAACTGCTGTGCAGCAGGGAATTCAAAAGAAAGCAGAAATTGCAGTAAAAGGAGCAGAATATGACTGAACAGTACTGGTCTAATTGGCTGAAGGAAGTTGCAGCAGGAGAGGCGCAAAAAGGATTAAAAGATTTGATGTCGTGAAGCTTTTTCAGCAATCAAAATACATATTAAGGTTGCAACTACAAAGCTCCAGTCGCAATTGAAGCGTAATCAAAGACAAAACGAGCTGAGCGTGAAAGGAACTCCAAGTCAAGCAACCAGGAATTGATGAAGAAGAAGACATGATGTCGCGACATCATTCAGAGGTCGCGACAGAATTAAACCCAGTACAGTGGCTGAAGAGGTCGCTACACCAAAAAGAAGTCGCGACAGAAGAGAAATAATTGAATGAACATTTATGTCGCGACATCTGGATGCAATCGCAACACCAACACTGAATCAGAAGCAGTCGCGACATCAGCTTGCAAGGAAACTAAGGTCGCGACATCAGCTTGCAAGGAACTAAGGTCGCGACATCATCATCTAAAGAAAGAAGGTCGCGACATCATTCAAATGGTCGCGACATCAGTTGCCCTAAAAGAAGGTCGCGACAAGATCAAGCTATCGCGACATCAACTACACAGAAAGGAAGTCGCGACATCACTCAGCGGTCGCGACAACAGTGATAAGAAAAGAAGGTCGCGACAACACCTGGTTGTCGCGACATCAATTGCAAAGACTTGAGGTCGCGACATCATTAAACAGTCGCGACAACCGCTGCAAAGACCAGAAGGTCGCGACAACATCGAGCTGTCGCGACATCAAATCCAAAGAAAAGAGGTCGCGACAAGAGTAAGCTGTCGCGACATCAGTTTCACCAAAGACATGTCGCGACCAAACAAGGGCTTCTGCGACAAGATGAGACAACAGAAGTCGCGACAATGAATTGATGTCGCGACATCAACAACCAACTGGGCCAGTTAACTAAAGTCCAAAAAGAGGTGCATCGAAATTAGGGCCCAACTTCAGAACCCTATAAATATGAAGCTGCTACTGAAGGAACGCAGCTCTTGGCGACTTGAAAGAGAGATCTGGGTTGCTGAAGGCTCCTGTATTTTAATTTTCTTTTCTTTTCTTTTAATTTTTTTAGATTAGTTTGTATTTTCGTTTTAATTTGGATTTGAACGTTAGCTGTAAAGGTTGTAGCTGAATGCAGATTTATACTTCTTCAAATTACTGTCTGGTTGATTGAATTCCAGACAAATTTTGGATTTCGAACTACCAGTTTCCGATTTACAGTGGTTTTCTTGATCAGTAAGCCAATGTATGGTGTAATCCAGTGATTTAGAAACCCAGCTCCCATTGAAATGACGCTATTGTCAGAAATTATCTTTCCTGCAGAATTTTATTCACTATTGCTGAACTTCGGTTTATAAATCGACTTGCTGGTTTTGCGTGTTTCCTGGAATTGATCCCAATGTCAGTCTCCTATACCCATAACGGGGTTGTTCCAAGCTCTGATTTCCAGGAGGCCCTCTGAGTGACACAGAGAAGGCATTCCTGAGAGTGATGAACAATTTCTGGAGGGTATGAGAACCTGATATTGATGATCTAATGTGCTCTGTGTAATTAAATCGATACATCCTCTTCTCACTTGAAACCGAGAATGAGTTGAGTGAGTTATCAATTTAAGCATGCAGAGAGTTCGCCTCAATTCGAATTGTGAATTCAATCCCGTGTTAGCAACGATCTAATCAAGGAAAGAATGAGCTGTTCTAATTTTGAGGAAGAGGAACCAGTATAGTGTAAACCCATGCAATGACTATACAAAGGAGCTAAGGTTTACAGTCCATGTTATGGGTATGAAGTATTGAGAAAGAAAAATACCCAGAACAAGGCTACCCAGATTAAAAGTAGTTATCAAGCCCACTGTATTCGAGAGAAACGGTGAAGGTGAGATGATGAACGGTGTGGTTTGGAGAGATCCAGCTGCACTATCATATTCCTTGGACTAGTTTTAAAATCTGTGGTTCAGAAAGCAAAATTATCATACAAGCTGTAGGAATTGATTCTTCACAATAGCTTTATTTCCAATGTTCTCTTTATAGATAACTGTTCAATCTAAATTTGTCATTTCATTATTTCAGTAGTCATTCATTTGTTATTCATTCATATTATTTTTTGGTTTTCATTATTTCAAGGCTTTCACAGCTGATTCAAATTGTCTAGTATAGTCCAAATAGTATAGAGCTTGAGTAGTTGGGGTAGTTGATTGAAAATTCTTGAGATCTCTGTGGGATCGATATCTGGACTTAAATCCAATTTACTACTTGTTAGACCTGTGCACTTGCAGCATGATGGATCAAAACAACCAGAACACAATGATTTACTCTTAATAAAAATGCTCTTAATGAATACAATAGTTATAGAACACAAAATACAAGTTGTTGGCATTATTGCTGGGGATTAGACAATAGTCCTTTGGTAATAGTGCGATAAATTTGTATATGTCTTTGGTTCAACCTACAAGTTTTATGGCGCCGTTGCCGGGGATCGAAAGAATTTAGTAGATCAATATTCAGACGAAAGAAGGAAATACTAATTTGGACATTTAAAAAGAAAAAGAACAAAATAGTTTTTCAAGCAGTGGTTATTTTTAGCCACTAATCTTTAACAAGCCATCTTGAAAATATTTGTTGGCTTGACTAATCCTATTAATGTGAGTATGTTTTGATTTCAGGGAAAACTTTAATGCATAGGAAACAGAACACTGATCTGATTCCAGCAGATACTGAATTAGAAAGAACACTCAGAAGCTTGAGAAAAACGAAAAGGGCAGAAAACTCAGCTATGGCAGATGAAAGGCAAGAACAGACTGAAGGACAGAGAACAACAGCCATAAGACCTCCAATCACTGATACAATGGAGGACTTTTGGAGACCTATAATTCAGGATGAATACTCTGCAATCAGACAGCCTACAGTTGATGCAAATAACTTTGAACTGAAGCCAGCACTGATTACAATGGTTCAGCAACAACAGTTTACTGGTCATCCCACAGAAGACCCAAATGAGCACCTGGGAAGGTTTCTCAAGATGGCAAACAAGGTGAAGTTGAATGGGGTGAGGACCGGAGGTCATAAAATTGCATTTATTCCCATTTTCTCTAAGAGATACAACAGCCACATGGTATGAATCTTTACAATATGGTTCTATTGATACTTGGGAGGAGCTTGTAGAAGCCTATTTGGGTAGATTCTTCCCCCCATCACTCACCTCAGAGAGAAGGAGGGAGATAATTGTGTTCCAGCAGGGGGAAGATGAAAGCCTTTATGTAGCATGGGAGAGATTCAAAGGTTGCTGAAAAGATGCCCGATGCATGGAATAGACTTGAAGACTCAGATGGACATAGTGTATCATGCCTTGAATGATACATCTAAGGGCATTATTGATGCTTCATGCTGTGGAGCATTCAAACGTAAGAGTGCTGAAGAGGCAGGAGATCTGATTAAGGACCTGGCTAA
>JAREIK010007405.1:15000-16384 GCA_029783825.1 Sapria himalayana | reverse complement strand
AAATTGCACCGAGAGAAGCGGATGATGGACAACGCGGGCACAGACCTACGGCCAACACGAGCAATAATTCCGACCGCATCCTGCACAATGATATCCACCGGGGCGACCTATACGCCACGAAAACAAGAACTAGATTTCATCCAGAGAGAGATAGAGGGAAAGAGACCAGGGGAGACCACGAGCCCAGCTCCTTCAAAATGCCGGGAACGTAGTTCGGAAGAAACTCCGACACTTGGAAAGAATTCATGCAGGAGGGACATGCAATACCATTCGAACATGCACTGGCGACATAAATAACCTAGCACAGAATATTCCGAAAACCCAACTTTGGAAAGGCAACCAATTAAAACTCACAAGGAGAGAAATGACATTAATCACATGGCACAGACACAATACTACACCGAGACCTCGACTCCACCAGGAAAGCTCGAAGATGGGAGAAGGCGCAAAGCTCGAGGCCCGAGAACTCGCTGACACCCCCATGTTACGAATATCGAGACTTTTGCATCTTTGTGAGGACCAAGAGAGAAAGTGGTCGAAGAGAAAAACAAGCTCAGGGACCGAGAAAACTCAGAGGAAAACACTCCAAATTTCAGGAAAATAGACACGAGATTTGATCAAACACAAATGCTTGGGGAACATACACTGAGAGGGGGGGAGGATAGAGGGATCATACAGGAGCATGTACTTGCACGATTAAAAGGGTGCACCCAAGATATAATCATAGTGACAATGATTGAAGAGGAAAATAACAAAAGATATAACCAAAGAGAATTGAAAATAATCACATGACAAAGTTACTGAATAATATGGTGTGGCAAACGAAGAAAACAAAAAGGGACGCCAAAACCGAGACCTCGACATTCGCGACACACCATAAAGAAGTTTCCGAAAGATTGTTGGCATGGGAGAACTAGAGAATGTGGTCGAAGAGAAAAACTAACAAACTCAACATTCGCGCGCACACCATAAAGACGTTCCCGAGAGATTGTGGGGATGGGAGAACTAGACGAGAATGTGGTCGAAGAGAAAAACAAACAAACTCGACCTCGGCGCACACACCATATACAAGTTTCCGAGAGATTGTTGGCATGGGAGAACTAGACGAGAATGTGGTCGAAGAGAAAAAGAAACTATCCCGACATCCGCGCACACCATAAAGAAGTTTCCGAGAGATTGTTGGCATGGAGAACTAGACGAGAAAGTGGTCGAAGAGAAAACAAACAAAGCGCGTGAAAATAACATGAACAAAAATCTTCACATCTCAAGGAAATGCTCACGGGGATTAATCTAAAACTTTTACATGCAATCTAACGACAATAAAAAGTTAATGTCCGTGAAAAAACCAATTTGAAGGCCCGCCAACCATCACCGACAATGAACC
>JAREIK010007405.1:0-5000 GCA_029783825.1 Sapria himalayana | reverse complement strand
TCATCAATATTGGGGCTATACAGAGCATTCCCTTCGCATATAAAGATGAAACTATGCGAGACAACCACAAAATTGCACCGAGAGAAGCAGGATGATGGACAACGCGGGCACAGACCTACCGGCCAACACGAGCAATAATTCCGACCGCATCCTGCACAATGATATCCACCGGGGCGACCTATACGCCACGAAAACAAGAACTAGATTTCATCCAGAGAGAGATAGAGGGATAGAGACCAGGGGAGACCACGAGCCCAGCTCCTTCAAAATGCCGGGAACGTAGTTTCGGAAGAAACTCCGACACTTGGAAAGAATTCATGCAGGAGGGACATGCAATACCATTCGAACATGCACTGGCGACATAAATAACCTAGCACAGAATATTCCGAAAAACCCAACTTTGGAAAGGCAACCAATTAAAACTCACAAGGAGAGAAATGACATTAATCACATGGCACAAACACAATACTACACCGAGACCTCGACTCCACCAGGAAAGCTCGAAGATGGGAGAAGGCGCAAAGCTCGAGGCCCCGAGAACTCGCTGACACCCCACGTAACGAATATCGAGACTTTTGCATCTTTGTGAGGACCAAGAGAGAAAGTGGTCGAAGAGAAAAACAAGCTCAGGGACCGAGAAAAACTCAGAGGAAAACACTCCAAATTTCAGGAAAATAGACACGAGATTTGATCAAACACAAATGCTTGAAAATTTCAGGAGCATGTACTTGCACGATTAAAAGGGTGCACCCAAGATATAATCATAGTGACAATGATTGAAGAGGAAAATAACAAAAGATATAACCAAAAGAGAATTGAAAATAATCACATGACAAAGTTACTAAATAATATGGTGTGGCAACGAAGAAAACAAAAAGGGACGCCAAAACCGAGACCTCGACATTCGCGGACACGCCATAAAGAAGTTTCCGAAAGATTGTTGGCATGGGAGAACTAGACGAGAATGTGGTCGAAGAGAAAAACTAACAAACTCAACATTCGCGCGCACACCATAAAGACGTTCCCGAGAGATTGTGGGGATGGGAGAACTAGACGAGAATGTGGTCGAAGAGAAAAACAAACAAACTCGACCTCGGCGCACACACCATATACAAGTTCCGAGAGATTGTTGGCATGGGAGAACTAGACGAGAATGTGGTCGAAGAGAAAAAGAAACTATCCCGACATCCGCGCACACACCATAAAGAAGTTTCCGAGAGATTGTTGGCATGGGAGAACTAGACGAGAAAGTGGTCGAAGAGAAAAACAAACAAAGCGCGTGAAAATAACATGAACAAAAATCTTCACATCTCAAGGAAATGCTCACGGGGATTAATCTAAAACTTTTACATGCAATCTAACGACAATAAAAAGTTAATGTCCGTGAAAAAACCAATTTGAAGGCCCGCCAACCATCACCGACAATGAACCGAGCAACATTCGAACATTCGTTTCACCATAACCAAAATTTAATCCCGCGTATATTCCAGAACTATTATTCCTCTTGGGAATTACAACCCACCATCCCATGCATATATCATCAATATTGGGGCTATACCGAGCATTCCCTTCGCATATAAAAGATGAAACTATGCGAGACAACCACAAAATTGCACCGAGAGAAGCAGGATGATGGACAACACGGGCACAGGACCTACCGGCCAACACGAGCAATAATTCCGACCGCATCCTGCACAATGATATCCACCGGGGCGACCTATACGCCACGAAAACAAGAACTAGATTTCATCCAGAGAGAGATAGAGGGAAAGAGACCAGGGGAGACCACGAGCCCAGCTCCTTCAAATGCCGGGGAACGTAGTTTCGGAAGAAACTCCGACACTTGGAAAGAATTCATGCAGGAGGACATGCAATACCATTCGAACATGCACTGGCGACATAAATAACCTAGCACAGAATATTCCGAAAAACCCAACTATTGGAAAGGCAACCAATTAAAACTCACAAGGAGAGAAGATTGACATTAATCACATGCACAGACACAATACTACCACCGAGACCTCGACTCCACCAGGAAAGCTCGAAGAGTGGGAGAAGGCGCAAAAGCTCGAGGCCCCGAGACATCGCTGACACCCCCCATGTTACGAATATCGAGACTTTTGCATCTTGTGAGGACCAAGAGAGAAAGTGGTCGAAGAGAAAAACAAGCTCAGGGACCGAGAAAAACTCAGAGGAAACCTCCAAATTTCAGGAAAATAGACACGAGATTTGATCAAACACAAATGCTTGGGTAACTACACTTAGAGGGGGGAGGATAGAGGATCATACAGGGAGCATGTACTATGCACGATTAAAAGGGTGCACCCAAGATATAATCATAGTGACAATGATTGAAGAGGAAAATAACAAAAGATATAACCAAAAAAGAATTGAAAATAATCACATGACAAAGTTACTAAATAATATGGTTTGGCAACGAAGAAACAAAAAGGGACGCCAAAACCGAGACCTAGACATTCGCGGACACACCATAAAGAAGTTTCCGAAAGATTGTTGGCATGGGAGAACTAGACGAGAATGTGGTCGAAGAAGGAAAAACTAACAAACTCACATTCGCGCGCACACCATAAAGACGTTCCCGAGAGATGTGGGGATGGGAGAACTAGACGAGAATGTGGTCGAAGAGAAAACAAACAAACTCGACCTCGGCGCACACACCATATACAAGTTTCCGAGAGATTGTTGGCATGGGAGAACTAGACGAGAATGTGGTCGAAGAGGAAAAAGAAACTATCCCGACATTCGCGCGCACACCATAAAGAAGTTTCCGAGAGATTGTTGGCATGTGAGAACTAGACGAGAAAGTGGTCGAAGAGAAAAACAAACAAGCGCCGGTGAAAATAACATGAACAAAAATCTTCACATCTCAAGGAAATGCTCACGGGGATTAATCTAAAACTTTTACATGCAATCTAACGACAATAAAAGTTAATGTCCGTGAAAAAACCAATTTGAAGGCCCGCCAACCATCACCGACAATGAACCGAGCAACATTCGAACATTCGTTTCACCATAACCAAAATTTAATCCCGCGTATATTCCAGAACTATTATTCCTCTTGGGAATTACAACCCACCGTCCCGGCAATATATCATCAATATTGGGGCTATACCGAGCATTCCCTTCGCATATAAAAGATGAAACTATGCGAGACAACCACAAAATTGCACCGAGAGAAGCAGGATGATGGACAACCGGGCACAGACCTACCGGCCAACACGAGCAATAATTCCGACCGCATCCTGCACAATGATATCCACCGGGGCGACCTATACGCCACGAAAACAAGAACTAGATTTCATCCAGAGAGAGAGAGAGGGATAGAGACCAGGGGAGACCACGAGCCCAGCTCCTTCAAAATGCCGGGAACGTAGTTTCGGAAGAAACTCCGACACTTGGAAAGAATTCATGCAGGAGGGACATGCAATACCATTCGAACATGCACTGGCGACTTAAATAACCTAGCACAATATTCCGAAAAACCCAGCTTTGAAAGGCAACCAATTAAACTCACAAGGAGAGAAATGACATTAATCACATGGCACAGACAAAATACTACACCAAGACCTCGACTCCACCAGGAAAGCTCGAAGATGGGAGAAGGCGCAAAGCGCGAGGCCCCGAGAACTCGCTGACACCCCCATGTAAGGAATATCGAGACTTTTGCATCTTTGTGAGGACCAAGAGAGAAGGGTCGAAGAGAAAAACAAGCTCAGGGACCGAGAAAACTCAGAGGAAACACTCCAAATTTCAGGAAAATAGACACGAGATTTGATCAAACACAAATGCTTGGGGAACATACACTGAGAGGGGGGAGGATAGAGGGATCATACAGGAGCATGTACTTGCACGTTAAAAGGGTGCACCCAGATATAATCATAGTGACAATGATTGAAGAGGAAAATAACAAAAGATATAACCAAAGAGAATTGAAAATAATCACATGACAAAGTTACTAAATAATATGGTGTGGCAAACGAAGAAAACAAAAAGGGACGCCAAAACCGAGACCTCGACATTCGCGGACACACGATAAAGAAGTTTCCGAAAGATGTTGGCATGGGAGAACTAGACGAGAATATGTCGAGAGAAAACTAACAAACTCAACATTCGCGCGCACACCATAAAGACGTTCCGAGAGATTGTGGGGATGGGAGAACTAGACGAGAATGTGGTCGAAGAGAAAAACAAACAAACTCGACCTCGCACACACCATATACAAGTTTCCGAGAGATTGTTGGCATGGGAGAACTAGACGAGAATGTGGTCGAAGAGAAAAAGAAACTATCCCGACATCCGCGCACACACCATAAAGAAGTTTCCGAGATTGTTGGCATGGGAGAACTAGACGAGAAAGTGGTCGAAGAGAAAAACAAACAAAGCGCGTGAAAATAACATGAACAAAAATCTTCACATCTCAAGGAAATGCTCACGGGGATTAATCTAAAACTTTACATGCAATCTAACGACATAAAAGTTATGTCCGTGAAAAAACCAATTTGAAGGCCCGCCAACCATCACCGACAATGAACCGAGCAACATTCGAACATTCGTTTCACCATAACCAAAATTTAATCCCGCGTATATTCCAGAACTATTATTCCTCTTGGATACAACCCCACCATCCCATGCAATATATCATCAATATTGGGGCTATACCGAGCATTCCCTTCGCATATAAAAGATGAAACTATGCGAGACAACCACAAAATTGCACCGAGAGAAGCAGGATGATGGACAACACGGGCACAGACCTACCGGCCAACACGAGCAATAATTCCGACCGCATCCTGCACAATGATATCCACCGGGGCGACCTATACGCCACGAAAAAAGAACTAGATTTCATCCAGAGAGATAGAGGGAAAGAGACCAGGGAGACCACGAGCCCAGCTCCTTCAAAATGCCGGAACGTAGTTTCGGAAGAAACTCCGACACTTGGAAAGAATTCAGCAGAGGACATGCATACCATTCGAACA
>JAREIK010007404.1:0-17500 GCA_029783825.1 Sapria himalayana | reverse complement strand
ATTGGTGGAAAGCTCTTTGATATGTAAGTTCTGCCCAAAAACATGAACTCAGTTTTTCTAGTTGTCTGTCTTGATCATTTAAAAATGCCAATTAGTTTCTCCATTTTTCTGTGGTAAAAGACAAGCATTAATAAATTACCAACTTGGGGTGACATTTATTCATTAAAAAATATATGTGATTGATAAAAATATTCTTTTTAATAATGGACACATGGTATGATAGAAATATCATGTCATGTCTCATCGAATCTTATCAAGCTAGTATATGAATCTAATATATTATATATACTCAACTCAAAAAAAATGGGGATCATTATAGTGCTTAGTAAAAATGTTTGAGTCTGATCTTGAATACAAGTATTAACAATAATACTCAACCTATTTTATTTTGTATTTTTTGATGAATTGAAAATTAATATCTATATGCTTTATTTTTTCATAGAAAATGCCATTGGAAACTATGTGTATGATTCCATCAGTGTCATAATAAAGAATAATTTTTTTTAAAGAAATTGAAAATTCACTCTCTCTAATCAAATATATAATTCAATAAAGCTTATAAGTTAGAGTAATTTATGACCTGACAATTTATCTTTGCACAAAATCATGGAATTATTTTTTATCTTTATTTTTTTTAAGAGAAACAACTATTTATAAAACAAATATAATAATTTATAATAATTTTTTTTTTCATTGGCGGTTGATATCAAACTATAATTTGAATAATCAATCTCATGAGTATCAGTATAATCTCTAAAAGAAATATGAAGTATTAGAGATTTCATTAAATATTAATTTTTTAAAGAATAATGTCATATGTACATATCGAGTATACTCTCAAAAATAACTTATTATTTTGATAATATAATATATTTGATAATAATTGTTTGATAGTGAATTAATGTACAATCTAAGAGTTTAATTTTGCAAAATACTTATAACATTTTATTGTCAAAATAAACTTATATTTTGATGACCTATAATTATAATTTCAAGAAAGTACCTATGACTTACAAGGTATTTATTTGAAATTATATCAGAAAAAAACTATTTCAAATATAGTAATAATAATATAATATTTATGAAATAACATGATAAAATATAAAGCAAAACAAAATTATATTATTTTTTTTATATATATCTAAGAAAAAAGAAGAATAAAACATATGCTAAAGAATAAGCATGAAAGAACAAGAGTGAGAAGTCTTCTTATTGGAATGATCTTATAGAGAAGTGAGATATATCTCTTATTACTTTCATGTATAATAATTTTAACTTTTAATTTAAAATAATTTTATAATGATGTTTAATAATGATCTTTATAAAGTTGTTTATTTACTTACAAATTAAATTTATAAGGGACATTGAGTGATATGATTTTTATCATTCATCACATTTTTAATGTGATTATTTACCACATGATCATTATTTATAATAATAATCAATATGATAAATAAAAAAAATAATTCTAAAATGAGAACTCCAATAAATGAGAGATGTTTGAAAAATATTTGTGTAACAAAAAAATAAGTTATAATTGTAAAAAAATTATAAAACTAAGTTCTCAAAGACTACTTTAGCTCAATAAAATCCATTTTGGCACCTTCATGAAAATTGGGTGGTTGTTTTATGAGTTTTTCATTCTCAAGTTTTTTTAGAAGAATTATTATTTTTATTTAAAATTAACAAATAAATCCCTTGTGATAACTTCTTTAGAATAATAGTATATAGATAGAGTGAAGGTCATGCATTTCTTCTCACATGATATGTTGTTAGTCATAATGAAAGGGTATGTTGAAAAAAATTTGTGGTATCCCAAATGTGATTGAATAGGAAATTTAGAGTAAGATAAAATCTCTTTGATAGGATATATAGTATTACTTTGTTATATCATTCAGAGTAATAATTGAAAAATTAAATTTAACAAAATCATCTTCGTGATCATTTAGTCTCTACAAGAGACTTTTCAATGGTTTGAATAAGATGTTTTCTCATCATATTTTTTCTAATATAAAGATATCTTGCTTTTGCAATTTCATGACTATTTGAACTCAATAAATTTGATTGAATAGGAATAATACCTACAGAGAAATTGATGGGTAAAAAACTTTTTTATTAGAAATTTCTTCATTTTAATTAGTACAAATCTTAACTTCTTACAATATTATTGGAAAAAAAAATAAAGATTTATAGAGATTTAAAGTTTTTGATAATGTGATGTAATAACTTTGAAAGATGCTAAGAATGGAGATACACAATTCTTTAGATATCTTGTAGAAGCATTTATATCTAATTTTTAATGGATAAGTCTTCAATTGTTCATCAACATTAACAATTAAAATAAAATCTTAAAACCCCATCATCTTAAAGAATATAACTTTAACACTAATATTGTCTATATTTGTAATTGGAGAGTAACAAATATTTTCTCTTTTAGTACTCAAATATTTATTGAATGCATACTCAATGATATTAAAATTATTTTCTCATGTCTACAAAAGTTATTTTGCAAAATAGGTACTTTCAAATATTCAGAAATAAACTAAAATAGTCAGAGATATGATTTATCTAATAATTTATAATTAGAATTATATATTTCAAAATTATCATGAAACACTTGGTTCCTATAAAAAGTTTTTTAATTGTTCAATCAAATTTTTATTTTTTTTAATAATATTATTTAGAGGGTAAGTATATTCTAGTATAACAAATTTTGTGGTTCATTACATACTCAAGGAATTAAGGTCTAAATTTTGTAGAATTGTATTTTAAAATATAATATGTATCAAAAAGCAATATTTTGAGGTTAAATATATTTATGTAAATATATAATAATTATTATAACAATTTTATTTTGTTAAAATTATTTTTACTTAGTAGTTAAAGTTAACCAACATATGAGTTATCCATGTAAATTTTTTGATTTATATATACATTAGGTTTTTTAAGTTTGTTGATTGAGTATATTTGTATTTTTTTTCTTTCTAACATATTGTTTGAATTAATTTTTAGTAGATTTTTATATGGTATCAGAGATTATGTTTGAAAAAACTTCATCCGATGATGGCCTCAATGAAGTGTGTCTGAGTATGTGATAGTGGTATCAGAGATTATTTTTTCTTAGTCATTCATTTCTATTCAAATCGAGAATATTGAATCCTACTATTAGAGATGTTTGTATGATATATTGTGAGACCTATCACAAAAAAATATTTTTAAAAATTATATATTCTCATTGTCAAATTTGTATGAGTAAAAATGTATTTATTTTCACAAGGACTTTTAGGAATATAGTTGAGTTGAGAATTTAGATAAGGTGAGATACTTTATTATCTTTAATAATAAGTGTATTTATTTTTGGAAAATATCATGTAGATTATTATTTTTGTCAAAAAAGTGGGTACCAACTAGAAATAATATTTGAATTGATAGATTGTGAATTGTTTAGTTTGATGTCTTATTTAATATTTGAATTTCAAAGTAGAACAAGATACCATGCATTCTCAAAGCACACTGCCCATGCATGGTGACTTATTTTGTGTATACATTTATAATAAGTAATTATTTTTTATTATATAATGTTCGCATAAGTAATATGAAAGATAATTTGATTAGTAATAAAGTAAATCATTCTGTTTTTTAAAAATATGCATACAAAATATATATATATCCTAAGTAGTAGATATGTGGTGCATGTGAAGTTGCTTATTTAGTGCAGTCAATGTTAGATTTACATGTATATTTTTAATTTTTTACAATGAAACATGCGTACTAATATACTTCTATACACAAAAAACTTGCCAATTTATTTGTCACATATACAAAAAATTAGAAATTGGCAAGAGCACACCTCTTGGGCTACTCTTATCAAAATGAAGCTATTTTTTATTTTTTTAATGTATTAAATAATATTTTAATGTGTTATGTCTGCTCATAAAATATTAAATTAAAAATAACATATAATGTAATCTAACAACCATCATAGAAAATGAATATAGGCTTTTCCAATACAAAAAATTAATTTATCAGTTTAATATCTAATTGGAAAAAGTATACAAGTGATAGTCCTATCTATAATTTTTACTAAATTAATAAGTTCCCTTCCTTCGTATTGTTTAGGTTTGAATTGATGTGTATGTAAATAATCTTTATGTAAATTACTAAATTATTGGGATAAATTTCTATTGTACACAAAAAACTTGCCATTTTGTTTGTCACATATACTAAAAATTAGAAATTATCAAAAATAATATTGTACAACTAAATGAAAACAAAAAAATAAAATAAGATGAAACACGTCATTTAATAATGACTTTCAAAATTTTGACAATGATCTAATGCCATTTGTTTGTCACACAGACTATTTAGGCAATGTGAAAAAAAGACCTCTCGGGCTACTCTTGCCATAATGTAGCTTTATTTTAAAATATGTAATTGGAAAAAATATATAAGTGATGGTCATATCTATAATTTTTGCTAAATTAATAAGCTCTCTTCCTTCACATTATTTAGGTATGAATTGACGTATATGTAAATAATCTTTATGTATATTACTAAATTATTAGGATAAATTTCTTCTGTACACAAAAAACATGACATTTTTTTGTCACATATACTAAAAATTAGAAATTATCAAGAATAATATTGTACAACTAAATCGAAACAAAAAATAAAACAAGATGAAACACGTCATTTAATAATGACTTTCAAAATTTTGACTTTGATTTAATGCCATTTTTTTGTCACACATACTATTTAGGCATTGTGAAAAAAAGACCTCTCTAGCTACTCTTTCCTTAATGTAGCTTTATATTAAATATTTAATCAGAAAATATTATACAAGTGATGGTAATATCTATTATTTTTGCTAAATTAATTAGTTTACATCCTTTGTATTGATTAGGTAATAATTGATGCCTATAATTCGTTGTATCTCTAATTAGTCTATATTTGAAATGCTAGGAATCTGTAATGTAGAAAATACACTAGCTAATTATGAGGATGATTTTGTTTTAAATATTGTTGAAACTATGTTATATTTTTGGGTTAACCATGTAACTTTTGTATTAGAATTATTTCTGAATTGTTTTTGGTTTTTGTTATTTATTTCAGAACTTTTGTATTTCTGGCTTCCTGTTTATCTGTTAGAAGCTCTCATAAAATTTATTAGTATAGGTGAAGATGCATAATCTTATTGTGATGTTTTAAAAAAGATGATGGACTATATAAAAAGAAATAATCTATAGGTATGCAAACTTCCATCGTCTTCACCCTCCCCCATGAGAATCCATGGTGTTATTCTTCAATTTCAATTAATCATTAAATGTTCTTGTTTTTTAAATGGATCTATCAGATAGGTAGAAAATAATATATGATGATAAGTTGAAAGAGCTACTCCAATGCAAGTCTTTCATTTGATTTTCAGTCTCAAAGCTCTTATCTCCACTTTTCTTGAAGAAGGAATAATGAGCAACTTGCGGGAACATTATTTTTGCCTATGTGTAGCTAAACAAGAAGAGATTTTTTTGGTGGCATTATTTTTCTTGATCCTGGTTTTGTTCTTTGCAAGATATTTTTTTGGAAGTTGACAACTTGAGTGCCAAATGTTCATGCAGGTTTTGATTTTTGATTTTGATTTTGATTTGATTTTTTTTGAAATGTTTCAACTGCGAAATGAAAGTTTTTGTGTTTGTGTTGTGATGTTTAAGCCTTAAAATTGATCCAGTTTGAGCCTGCACCGAAAAGAGGAGAGCCAGATGTGACTAGAAGAAAGCTAGGTTACTTCCTTTAGTGCGAGCCAACACTAAGTGCAGCGAAATTATTAATCAACCAAAATATAATACACACAAAAAATAATTTATTATTCTTTTTAAAAATTTTTCAGCACTATATTTATTTTGCACACTATTATAACACACTACATGCATTCACTGCCCACACTGACTCACAAAGCATGCCACACTACATGTATATAACTGCCCACTACCTTTCCACACACGCATCCATTGCACACATTGTCACATGGCACATGCCACACTGCCACCTTATTTATGTAGCATAAATGTAATCTCATCAATATGAGCTATGGCGAGTTCACTTTACTTCCAGATTATGATCATTTTGATAATCTTGTTAATGAAGTACGAGTTGTAGCTATTCATAATTGAAGCTGGATGAAAGTTGAGTAGAGGGCTAATAGCTGATGGTGATTTTGGGGTCAGTGTAAGTTCTCCTCATGGTGCCATGGCTCCAGTGCCTAGGTGGGCTCTTCAGTGCCCAGATGAAATACAGGCTTCATTCTCATGATGTGCCATATGGCTCTGGCAGTGGTTAGTAATCTGTTATTGGATTCTCTCTGGTTGATGATTCCAATAGCTACTGGGTAATTATTTTATTTCTTCCATGTTCTAAAATAGTCTGTTGGAAATACAATATTTGTTGCATAGATGAAATTTTGTAGAATGATTGGTAAATGCTATATATATCCTGCAAAACTTCATAATTTTCTTAATTAGTATTAATCCTACATATTGGTTTGAAAGTAAAATAAAGATTTTCATCTAGAATCAGTCCAGGAATAGCAATGTTAGACTCAAGATTATGAGCAAGACCAACTCATCTTGAGTATACATTAAATAGTGCTAAATTAGGGTTGTAGATGGATAAAGAACAAGGGAGACGATGCAAAAAGAGAATCATGAAGTTTTTTTTTTGATTATAAATAATTTCTCAATATCTTGTTTATAGTCATCATGTGGGAATCTACAAAATAAATTGTTGAAGATACACAATGAGCAATAATATTCCCAACAACAAGAACTTGAGTTTCATGAAATTTATATAGTTGTTGCCATTAATGTTGAAACTGAGTTTTGCTTTTGATGATGATGTTTGTAGATGCTTAATTTTATTTTGTTGATTTCTTAAACTTGTTTCTACTACTTACAATACTATTTTATTACTATTTTGTAGATATCCTAACACCCAATACACATGCATGTGTGCATGTATACGAATTTACATACACTTGCACACAGCACATATATGTGTTTGACATGCATAGATAAATACATTTATACTCACTAAGATACATATGTATGTATGTGTGTGTTTTTGTGTGGACATATCATATATACAGATGGACATCTACAAATTAACAGATACACATGTACATACATGCATACATATATATAGATGATCACTAGAAATGTCTTAATAGTCATTCCACACACACATATATAGGTAGGCATTTATACATATGTACACATAGATATGTATATATATAACTATAGACATATACATATTCATATATACAAATACATGTATATATGAAGTGAGGTTCCCTTTCTAGTTTGTTAGGCCTGAACTATAAGTGACAGATTTAAAGCAAGGGGATTTAATCAAAAGTGGGTCAATCAATCGTTTGCTGCACATGACAAATAAAAAATGGCTTCATAGCCATCGACATGTTTCTCCCATTACAGAAAATATGGAAGTTAGTAATGCCTTTTTTATTGTAATTGATCCATCGTATAATCTACAAAATCTTTTATTTTTGTGAGTATTTTTGAATGTTTTTAGAGATAGAACATGTACTCTATAACAATGTAGTCTACATGTGCACTAAAATAGCATAGTGCACATGTGCACTGCCTTTGGTGCAAGCTACGCTATAACTATTTTTTTGAAGAAAATAATGGTGCCCATTGTGCCCTAGTATCACTAGTTGAGGGTTGCTTAATTAGCAATTTTTTGCCCCTTACTCTGTACCAAATCCTAACTCATACTGTGCAAACTAAGCATGCACAATAGCTTAGGGGGAAGAGAAGCTAAAAAAGTTTACAGAAAGTATGGTGTGTATTTGTGAGTGACACTGGTCTACTTTTGGTGTCAATTAGGAGAGTTTTGGTATCTTATGAATATGTAAATACAAAATATTATTTATATAATGTTGATATTGTAGGAAGAAAAGACATATCAGATAGCATCAATATTATTGTTTGCGTCAATATTTGTTTATGGATGAAATTATGCACAATGATTGGTAAATGCTAAATATGTACCACAAAATTCCATAATTCTCTCCGTCACAATTCATCATGCATATTGGTAAATGCTATATAAGTGATGGTCATATCTATAATTTTTGCTAAATTATTTAGTTTCCATCCTTCGTATCATTTAAGTTTAAATTGGTGTATATGCAAGAAAATTTAAAAAGTCTTTGATGTCATGAAAGAAATGAAGAATGCAATAAACTAGTAGATGACCTACATGGAGTCACAATTAGTAGCCTTGACGAGAAAGATAGCACACCATAATCAAGCAGAGTACCCACGTAGGAGAGTCATGCACAAATTAACAAGCTAATGATGAAGATGATGATTTAGTTTTAAATGATTATATACCTATGTTAAGTTTTTGTTTTATCCAAATATCTTTTGTTTCATATTATTTATGAATTGTTTTTGGTTTTTATTAATTATAAAAAATGGTTCACAGTATATGTTTTAATTTAATTTAATATAAAATATTAAAAATATGTAATGAAATTTTGAAAATAAATTTGGAATGAAAATAGCTAAGGATTTTTCCCTTACTAATTTTGCAAGGGATGATTTTATGCCTATTTAGTTGAAAATTATTAATTATTATTCTTAATTAAGATTAAAATTAGCAAGGTAAAAATTTATAATTAGCTAGGAAATTTCCATCATTATAAAATTTGCTAAAAAATTTTTTTTATTGTTATTATTTTGTGATGAGCACATTAGCTTGGGATGATTCCAATCGTTAATTCGTCATTATTCTATTTTAGCGATGGAAAAGCCTAAAAAGCTAGAAAAATTTCCCTTGCAATTTAATGATTTTTCTTGTAGTATGTAACTATTTATTTATCTATTAGTCTATTGATTTGTCTATCTATATATCTTTTTATCTATATATCTATCTATTTATCTATCTATTTATCTATCTATATATTTGTCTAATAATCTTAATAAATATTTCCCTATCTATCTATATATAAGTGTATCAATCTATTTATCTATTTATATTTCTATCTATTTATCTATCTATGTATCTGTTTATCTATATATTTATATATATATGTCTATCTATTTTTCTATTTATCTATTTATCAATCCGTCAATCTTTATTTTTTTATTTATATATATATCTGTCTATCTACCTATCTATTTATCTATTTGTGTATCTATCTATGTATCTATCTAATGATCAGTCTATCAATTTGTTTATATATCTATCTAACTATATGTCTATTTATTTGTCTATTTATCTATCTAACTACTTATCTATTGATCTGTCTATCTATGACTTTCTATCTGTCTAATTATATATCTATATATCTATCTATATATCTATCTATCTATTTGCCTATGATTTTGTCTATAAAATTATATATTTATCGATCTGTCTATCTATATTTCTATCTATTTATCTATCTATTGATTTGTTTATCTATCAGTATATCTATATGTCTATCTGTCCATTTATCTATCAGTGTATATATCTATCAATTTTTCAGTCTATTTATCAATCTATCTATCCTTATATCAGTCAATTTACCTATCCGACGAGTTATCTATTTATCTATTGATTTTTCGATCCATCTATCTATTTTTCTATCTATACAACAATATATTCATATATATATCCATCTATCTATCCAGCTATCTATGTATATTTCTATTTGTATTTCTATTTATGTATTTATTTGTCTGTCTATTTTTCTATATATTTATCTATCTTTCTATCAGTCTATCTATTTGTGTGTGTGTGTGTGTGTATTTATATATTTATATATTTATATATTTATATATTTATATATTTATATATTTATATCTATCTATCTTTATATTTTGTGTATCTATCTATCTATCTGTATATATGTCTATTTGTCTGTCTATTTATCTATATCTATATGATAATCAATCTATTTATCTATATATCTGTCTATTATTGTGCATATCTATCATTCTATTTATCTATCTATCTACCTACCTGTCTATTTGTCTATCTATCTTTCTGTGAATTTTCCAATTTATCAGTCTATATATATGTCTATCTTTCTATTTGTCTAAGTGTCTTTCTATTTATCTATCTATTTGTCTATCTATCTATCTGTCTATTTTTATATCTATCTATGTAAAAATTTATGTATCTATCTCTCTATGTATATATTTATCTATCTATCTTCCAATCTATCTGCTTATCTATCTAACTATTTGTCAATCTATCTATCAACCTGTCAATCTATCTATCTAATTATCTGTCTATCAATCTATCTATATGTCTATCTATCAATCCACCTATTTGTCTTTGTATCTTTTTGGCTCTCTCTCTCTCTCTATCTGTTAATCTATCTAATCATTCTATCTATCTATCTTTCTATCTATTTATTTATCTATCTATCTATATGTATGTATATCTATCTTTCTATTTATCTGACTATTTGTATGTCTATCTATCTATCTATCTATCTGTCTGTCTGTCTATCTGACTTTCTATCTGTCTATCTATCTATTATCTTTCTATTTATCTAACTACCTATATGTCTGTCTATCTATTTTTCTATATATATATCTATATGGATATCAATTTGTCTATCTATTTGTCTTTTTATCCATATTTTTATATGTTTTTCTATATCTCTGTCTATTTGTTAGTCTCTCTATCTATTTATCAATTATCTATCTTTATATATATTTATCTAACTATCTATCTATATTTATGTATATTTATCTAATATTTACATGTCTATCTATCTATTTATCTTTATTTCTATCGATCTATACATGTATCTATTTATATGATCTATCTTTGTGTCTATTTATCTATTTATCAATCAATCAATCTATCTATCTATTTATCTCCCTATCTATCTAAAAATCTATTTATCAGTCAATCTATCAATTTATGCATCTATCTATATATCTATCTATCTATTTGTCTATGTATCTATATGTATATCAATCTCTATATCTCTCTGCCTATCATTTTTTTATCAATCAATCAATCTATCTATCTATCTATTAATGAATCTATCAAACTATTTATAAATCTATATATTAATTTATCTATAAATTTATCTTTAAATCTATCAATCAATATGTCTATTTATATATATATGAATCTATCTATAAATCAATATATCAATCTAACTATCTTTCTATCTATTTATATGTCTACCTATCGATCTATCTATCTATCTATATGTCTATTTATTTGTGTATTTATTTGCCTATCTTTATGCCTATATGACTATATATCTATCTATCTATCTATATGTCTATTTATTTGTGTATTTTTTTATGTCTATATGACTAGATTACTTTTATATATCTATATGTCCTAGATTATGTTCTTTATCTATTCATATATGCTCAATGTGTAAATTAGAAAGATGATGATCAGAGGAGTAGAGAGAAATAAAACAACATTAATGTATGGATAGATTATACATTATGCACTATCGGTAGATACATTGCTGAATAAGATGTAATAAAATTTTGTTATTTTTTTCGTTTTAATAATGTAAAATATTGTATTTGAATAAGTTATTGAATGATTTTATTTTTTGTTAATTATAAATTATCATTTTTAGTTTTTGTTTTTATTAAATTTAATATAAAAATATAAAATTATTTAATTAACATTTTTATAAAAAATTAAATTTTGAAAATAATTTTGAAATTAAAATAGCTAGGGATTTTTTCCCTTGCTAATTTACCAAGAAAATTTTCCCTGACTGATTTAGCTAGTGATATCTTTATTTTAGCAAGAGATTTTTTTCAGTCGCTAAATTAATTTTGCTAGGGACTCTTTCCATCGTTAATATTTAGCGATGAGTACTTTAGATTGGGATAGCATCAGTCATTATATCCATTTAGCTTTTAGGTAGGGATAATATCTTTTTTAGCTAGGGATTTTTCGTCACTAAATTATTAGCTAGAGACACTTTCCCTCGCTATATCCCATTTAATGATGGTAAAATGGTCATTTAGCTAGGGAATTGTCCCTATCAATATGAGATTTTTCTTGGTGTATAGATAGAGAAATAGATAGATAGATAGACAAATGGACAGAAATACATAGAGAGATAGATAAACAAATAGAAAGAAAATAGATATACACATACATAATAAATAGATAGAGAGAGAGAGAGATAGATAGATAGATTGATAGATTAATTAATAGAAAGATAAATAAATAGATAGATAAATATATAGATAGATTGATTGATTAATTGACTTAAAGATAAATATATAGATAGATATACAAATAAATAGATAGATAGATAGATATATATATATATATATATAGGCAAATTTATAAATAGATAGATAAACAGAGAGACAGATAGATACATTTATAAATAGATAGATAGACAAATAGATAGACATAAAGATAGCTAGATAGATAAAAATATAGAAAGTAAAATACATAGATAGTTAGATAGACAAATAGATAGATTGATTAATAGAATGATAGAGAAATATATAGACAAATAGATAGATGGATAGACAATTAGATACCCAAATAAAATTTAAATAGATCGATAGATAAATAGATAGATAAATAGTTAGATACATAGTTAGATGGATAGACAGATAGATAGACAAATAAATAAATATATTGATAGACAGATATATAGATAGATAGATAGATGTGCAAATAGATAGACAAAAAAATAGATAGATAGGTAGATAAATGGTACATTGATAGATATGAATAAAGGTAGATAGATTGATACATAGATAGATAGAAAGATAGATATTGAGATAGATAGAATCAAAAATAGACAGATTGATTGATTGATTGATTGATAGATTGATAGATTGATAGATAGATAGATATATAGATAGATCGATTGATAGATAGTTTGACGTGTAGATAAATAGATAGATACACAAATAAATAGATAGATAGATATATAGACAGACATATAGATAGTTTGATTGATTGTTAGATAGACAAATAGTTAGATAGATAGATAGATAGATAGATAGATAATTTGATAGATAGAAAGATACATATATAGAAAGATTGATAGAAAAATAGATAGATAGATAGACAGATATATAAATGGATAGATAGATTGATAGATTGATGGATAGATAGTCTAATAGATAAACAAATAGATAGGCAGATAGATAGATAGATAGATAGATAAATATATAGATCGACATATTAAAGACATATAGTTAGACAAATAAATTTACAGATAGATAGACAAATAGATAGACTTATAGATAGAAAAATGGATAGACAAATAGATATATAGATAGATAGATTGTTTGATATATAAATAGATATGTAAACAGAAAAAATAAATAGATATATAGACAAACAAGTGTATATATATACATAGATATATAGATAGATAGATAAATAAATAAATAGATAGATAGATATACAGATAGTTAGATAGAAAGAATGACAAATAGATAAGTAGATAAATTGATAGATAGATACATAGAAAGAAAGTTAGATAGATAGATAAATAGACATATAGATAGACAAATAAATAGACAAATAATTTGATAAGTAGATTGACAGATAAATAGACAGACAGTTAGAAAAAATTTAGACTTATAAATAAACATATAGATAGAAATATAGATAGATACATAGATAGAGAAATAAATAGCTAGATAGAAAGATTGACAGATACAAAAAGATAATTTGATAGATAGATATATATATATATATATATATATATATATATATATAGATCAAAAGACATATAGATAGACAAATAGATATAGATTGATAGATAGATCGATAAACATATAAATAGATAGATAGACATATAAATAGAAAGATAGATTGATAGATTGATATAAAAATAGACAACAGATAGATATTTACATAGATAGACATATATACAGACAGGCAGACATCAGATAGATAGAATGATAGAAAGTTAGACAGATAGATATATAGAAAGATAGATAGACAAATAGATAGTCATACAGATATACACACAGCTATATAGACTGAGAAATAAATCAATAGATATACAGATAGATAGTTATATAGATAGAAATATAAACAAAAAGATAGATAGATAGATCATAGATAGATAGATACATAGGTAGAAAGATTGACAGAGATATAGACAGACAAATATACATGCAGATAGACAAAAAGATAGACAGACAAATAGATAAATAAATAAATAGATAGAAAGAAAGACAAACAAATTGACAAAAGAGTGATAGACAGAAAGATATACAAATAGATAGACAGATAGATATATATATATATATATATATATCAATAGATAGATATACAAATAGTTAAAAAGAGAGATAGAAAGTCATATAGAAAGAGTGATAGATAGACAATTAGAAGAATGATAAAAGAAAGAAAGATAGATAGATTGATAGATATAAAGATAAACGTATAGATAGATAGTTATTTAGATTGAAAGATATATGTATAGATCGATAGATAGATCTACGAAGAGAAAAACCGTATAGTTAGATTAATACATAGATGAATGATTGATTGATAGATTGACAGACAGATAATAGATAGATAGATGGATTGATAGATACATAGTTAGATAGTTATATAGATAGATACATAGAATATAGATAGACAGATAGAAAGATATATTGTTAGATAGATATATTGATAGATAGATAGACACCTAGTTAGAGAGATATATAGCTAGATAGAAGAAAAGATAGATAGATGGATTGATTGATTAACAGATAATTAGATAGACAGATAGAAAAATTTATAGGTTAATAGACAAATAGATAGATAGATCTATAGATTGATAGAAAGAAAAAGAGGAAGAAAAAAGATAGATATATAGATATATAGAGAGATAGATATATAGATATATAGAGAGATAGATATATACATAGATAGATTGATAGATAAATAGTTAGACAGATAGATACATAAATAGATAGATAGAAATATAGATAGATTATAGATAGATATATAGATAGATATATAGATTGAAAGACATGAGAAAGATAGATTGATAGAAAAGTAGACATGTAGAGAGATAGATAGATAGACAAAGAGTTAGACATACAGATATACATACATAAAGATAGATAAATAGATAGTTATAGAGATAGACAGATAGACAAAAAGACAAATACATATATCAATAGATAGATAGACAAAAGACATATAGATAGATAGAAAGATTGACATAGATATAGTCAGGAAAATGGACATGTAGATAGACAAAAGATAGATAGACAGGTAGATAGACAAATAGAAAAAAGATAAAGATAAATTGGAAAAAAAAGATAGACAGATAGATATACAAAAAGTGAGATCGACAGATAGATAGATATACAAAAAAGTGAGATCGATAGACAGATAGATAGATAGACATATAGATAGATAGGTAAACTAACAGGTAGAAAGACAAATAGAAAGACATATATAAAAGAAAGAATAGGCATACAATTAAAAGATAGATAGAGAAAAAGATAGAAAGAAAAATACATAGACTAAAAGATAGACGTATAGATAGATAGACAAAAAGATAGACATATAGATAGATAGATAGATAAATAGTAAGATATGAATATCGAAACATATAGAAAGTCTATAAAAGATGGAAGATTAATTGATATATAGATACATAGATAGACGGATAGATAGACAAATAGATAAATAGATAGATAGATAGGCTGATAGATAGATAGATATATAGGTAGATATTAGATAGATAAATACACTTAAAGATTTTAAATAGATATATATGCTGATAGAGAGATTGATAGACAGATTAATATACGAAAACACAGATAGATAGATAGATAGATTAACATATAGATAAATAGATAAATAGCCAATTAGATAAATAGATAGATAGACATATTTTTAGGCAAATAGATACTCAGATAGATAGATAGATCGATAGAAAAATAATACACAGATAAATAGAATAATAGATAAATAGATAGATAGACATATAGATGACAAATAGATAGACGGATAGAAAGATAGACAGATAATAGAATGATATTAACAAATATTAGATAAATATACTAAAGGATAAATAACTATATTGAGTTAGATAGACAAAAAGATAGATAGAAAGTTTGATAAATACAAATATAGGTAGATAGATAGATAAATAGATAGATATACAAATAGATTTATAAATAAATAAATAGACATTTTGATAAATCGATCAATTGACAGATAAATAGACAGATAAAAATATCGATAGAAATAGTTAATGCAATAGATAGATAGATAGATTTATTGATAGATAATAGATAGAGAGAGCGAGAAACATATATAGATAGGTAATAGAAAGATAGACACATATATAGGATAGGCAGATAAATAGATAGATAGATATAATCAGATAGACAGACAGACAGACAGATAGATAGATAGATAGATAGACAGTCAATAGATAAATAGACTGAAAGATGTTATGACAGATAGACATACAAATAGATTAATAGATAGGCATAAAGATATATAAATAGATAGATAGACGGACAGATAGATAAATAGATAGAAAGATAACAAACTTATAGACAGATAATAAATAGCCAAAACATAGATAGATATAAAAAAATTAGATAGATAGATAGACAAAAATAGACAGACATATAGACAAACAAATAAATAGACAAATGACACAATTTGACAGACATATAGATAGAGATAAGATATAGACATATTAATAGATAGATTGATAGAAAGAGCAAAGATAGATAGAGAAATAGATAGATATATATATATACAGATAGATGGATAGATATAAAAACATATAGAAAGATAGATAGAATGACATATAGAAAGATAGATTGATAGACAAATATATAGATAGATTGATAAATTAATATATAGATGAATATATAGATAGATAGATAGATAAATATATAGATGATTAGATAGATAGATAGAGATATAAATATAATGCAGAATAGATAAAAAGATAGATAAATGTATATATTAATAGATAGATGTATGGATATATTGACAGAGAGATAAATTGATAGGTAGATATATATAAATAGATATGGAGATAGATAAATATATAGATAGATAGATAGTTAGATCGATAATATATTTATAGGAAATTGTAGATAGATAGATTTAGAAGATTGATAAATAGATTGATATTAGAGACAAAGATAAATTGTTAGACAGATAGATTTTTAGATTAATATACAGATAGATAGATAAATATATAGATAAATAATATATAGATAGATAGATAGATTATTATAAAATAAATAGAAATATACATAGGCAGATCGATTGATAGATTGATATGCAGTTAAAGAGATAGATAAATAGATAGATATACATAATTAAAGATACATTGATGAAAGATAAATAAATAGACATATAGATAGATATATAGATATATAGACATAGATAGACTAATACATAAATAGTTAGATAGAACAAATAGATAGAGAGATAGATAGACAACTAATAGATAGATAGACATAAAGATACATAAAAAGAT
>JAREIK010007403.1:0-49490 GCA_029783825.1 Sapria himalayana | reverse complement strand
ATTTTTTGTTTTGAAATTTATTTTTTCTTTTAAAATGTTTATCTATATTATTTTGATGAAAAATAATTTATATAAATTATATTTGTGTAACTCATAAGTTATTTTGTAATTAATATTTATATAAAAATAAACAAATAAATAATAAAATTAAAAATAAAAATGAAAAAAAATGAGATTTATTTTTTATTATTTAGGATATACTGGTTTAATTTAAATTTGATCTATCTCACTAATAATTTATTTTGTAATTAATAATTCTATAAAAATAAACTGATAAATAATTAAAATAAAAATTAAAATATTAGTGAATAATTAAAATAATTTATTTTGTTCCCCTCTCAACTCTAGAATGATTGCTAAAGCTCTAACCAAAATAATAGGAGCTTTTACTTTATCTCTATTATGTCTCATCATATTTGATGTTGAATCACTGTGCTATCAAAAGTAATTTGGCTCATGTTCACTTACAGACTAAACCAAAGTTGTACCCCTATGTGTTGAAATAGCTAGTTGTTGAGGATGCTATTCATATTGATTAATGTAATTTCTTCTAAAAAATCTCTCATGCACACACTCAAAGCATTTGTTTTTAAAACATAGTTCACCTATAAAAAAATAACCACCTTGTAGCCTATTAGAACAAACTAGCCCCAGGGTGGTTTGAGCAGGGCAAGAAGTATGCGCTCTCTTTCAATCAAGAATCAAAAAATTTATTTTATTGGCATGTATAAGCATTTTTTTATATCCTCATGGATATGAAAAGTATGATTTCTTTCTTTTATATTAAATGAGTTATGTATACAAGCTCACAATACCCAAAAAGGTGTAAATGAATCATATTCAAATGTATAAAAGGTTTTAATCATTGCTCAAAATATTAGTCTTGCATATTGACACTTGAGGTCACATATAAAAGTAAAAAGCCATAGAGATATTTCCAATCCCAAAAATTTTAGCTATTGAAAGTTATAAAGGGTAGTACTCGAGCTTTAACTATTTCTAGGGTCATGACTTTTGCTCTTGAGGAATGTCCAAAGTTACAATCATTCCTAGTGCAATGACTTTGCAATTAAAGATAAAATGCACAAGCTATGGTCATATCCAAGACCGTGTCCCAGTATTATAGTGATTAAATATGTATTCATGATCATTCTTAGTGCCATAACAATATCTTCAACAGAGAGACACAAGTTATGGCATATTCTCTCGATATGATTTGTGTTCTAGAGACAAAATATACAATCATGACCATTGCTATTGCTACAATAATCTAAAGCAATATAGATAGGGAATCCACAACTCACTGCTTGAGTCATGAATTTGTGTTACATATACAAAAAGATGAATCTATGACATTCAAAAAGTTGTGAATTAAATTTAAATTTAACACTCGGTCATTTTATTATAAAAGTGAAAACATGAGATTTAGGATTTAGGGTTTATGGATTAGGGTTATAGTTTATGGTTTAAGGTTTAGGATTTAAAGTTTAGGGTTTATGGTTTTTTTATTTTTTTTTTGTAAAATACACACTTTATTTATCATTTAGGCACCAACTTACAAGAGACTAAAAAGCCAACTAATTTAGGCCATCCCACCAAATCCTATGCACCTAATGATTCTATGCATAAAATACATAAAAAGACAGAATGCCTAATAATTACAACCGTACGAATACAACTAAAATCACCTGGCATTCCCGGACTTCGGAGTTGGCATTGAGTCATTATGCGCAATGCATCTTTCCATTCGGATTTGTCCATGCCTTTGGAGGAACATGAATGATGCACCATATTAAAACTATGCAAATATAAGATTGTGCATGTGTGAGACATGCAGCATCAAGCATTGCCTATGTCATTGCTATGCAATTGGAATACATATAAATTGAATACCCATAAATCCACAAGTTCATATCTACGACACTTTGTCAATTCATTCTCACCTCTAAATTCCACATTCTTTTGCTCCAATGATCTTCAAAAGAGTATCTCTTGGGTTAGAATGCTTCCTCCTCGAGCTCCAAGAAGTGGTTGTATGTTGCACCGACAAAATATCAAAAAATATGCATGCATCGGTGTGCATGTGTGATGAGGTCCATCTCATAGTGTAATTATCTACATGTACAAACAAAGCTAGAATACAAGTAAAATTACAAAATGCTATAAGATGGGTCTCCTGCTCCCGGGAGTGTAGGATCGCCTAATGTGTATTTACAAAATGCATTAGTGGGCCCCACTTAGAGATACTAATGGGTCCAGTTGCCCTCATTGCATGCTACATAGAGAACAAACAATATTGTGTGTGTGTGTGTGTGTGTCATTATCTGTCTCTACAAGTACATGGTGCATACAAAGTTGGCGGGCCCTATCCGTCTCTGCCAGATATGGCTAGTAGGACCCACTCCTAGCAACTCTTGGGTTTACTCCCGACCACTTTGCTCTGTCTCGTTAGTTGTCTGAATGTTATCATCCCGGCTTGCTAGTGGAGACCTCCACAACCTTGTGGCCCATACTTCTGGTTGCTTCTTGGACTTGCTGGCCCCTCTAAATGCTACACCAAAATGGACAAAAATATGTGCACGTGTGTACTGTGGTCCATTGCTATGTGTGTGTGGTGCAATATATCAGGGTTTAGGAGTTTAGTAATTTAAGTATTTAGGTATTTTGTGGTTTATAAGTTTTATTTAAATAATTAAATAACAAAAAAATTATTTTTATGATTCTTTTCTCATTTTCAAGGTTATAACCATTGAAAATATTATAATTTTAATTTTTTTCAAATGTTAATATAATATTTAATTATAATAATCATAAAAATTAAGTATCATGTAAATTAAATATAAATAATTTAATTGATCGCTATTATAATACTGATCATAAAATTGATTAATAAACTATTATTAATAAGAGAGATATTAATTAAAATATATTTGCAAAAACCTAATACGATTCAAAATCAAAGTGAAATATATTACTAAATAATAATTTTTTATTTTTAAATTTTTGATTCTTTTTTATAAGCTTATAAATTTTTTTGATGAAGATAAATTATTTAAATTATATTTGTATCATTCATAATTTTAGTTTGCAATTAATATTTCTATAAAAATAAACTAATAAATAATTAAAATGATATTAAAATTATAATGAAAACAAATAAAATGAAATTTATGATTAATTATTTAGGGTATACCGGCTTAATGGTTTAAGTATTTAGGAGTTTAGGAGTTTAGTAATTTAAGTGTTTAGGCATTAGTAGTTTATATGTTTTATTTAAATAATGAAATAACAAAAAATTATTTTTCAAATTTTTTATCAATTTTGAAGGTTATAACCTTAATAAATATAATAATTTTTAAATTTTTTTTCAAATGTGAATATAATATTTAGTTATAATAAACATAATTATTATATATCATGTAAATTAAAAATAAACAATTTTATTGATAGATATTAATAAACTAAATATAAATATAAATATAACAATGATCAAAAAATAAATTAATAAACTATTATTTATTGATAGATATTTATATATTATTTATAAATACTTAAACCTTTAAAGATAGTTTAAATGTTTAAGTATTTAAGGGTTTTGGGGGGTTTGGGGGTTAGGGGTTTAATGATTTAAATGTTTAGGCAATTAGTAGTTTATACGTTTTATATAAACAATAAAATAACATAAAATTATTTTTGTGATTTATCTCATTTTCAAAGATGATAACCTTTAAAAATATAATAATTTTTAAATTATTTTCAAATGTAAATATAATATTTAGTTATAATAATCTTTATAATTATATATCATGTAATTTAATATAAACAATTTTATTGATAAAAATTCTAATAATGATCAAAAGATAAATTAATAATCTATTATTAATAAGATAGATATCAATTAAAAATATAATTACTAAACCTAAAATGATTCAAAGCAAAGCAAAATATATTACGATATAATTAATTTTTTGTTTTGAAAATTTTTTTTCTTTTAAAAAGTTATCTATAACTTTTTGATGAAAAATAATTAAATAAATTATTCTTGTCTAGCTCAATTTATGTTGTAATAATATTTGTAAATAATTAAACAAATAAATAATTAAAATGAATATTTAAAATTATAATGAATAAAAAATGAGATTTATTATTTATTATTTAGAGATATTGTTTTAATTTAAATTAGATCTGTCTCACTAATAATTTATTTTGTAATTAATATTTCTATAAAAAATAAACTGAATAAATAATTAAAATAAAAATTTAAAATTATACTGAATAAAATTTAAAATGAGATTTATGATTTATTATTACTGTATACCAGTTTAATGATTTAAGTATTTAAAGGTTTTTCATTTAGGATTTAGTAATTTATGTTTTTAGGATTTTAGTGGTTTATTACGTTTTATTTAAAAAATAAAATATCAAAAAAAAATTTTATTATTTTTTCTTATTTTCATAAGTTATAACCTTTGAAAATATAATAATATTTAAATTTTTTTGAAATGTGAATATAATACTTAGTTATAATAATATTAATAATTATATATCATATAAATTCAATAAACAATTTTATTGATATATATTATAATAATGATCAAAATTAAATTTATAAACTATTGATATTAAAATAGATATTAATTAAAAATAATTACCAAAACCCAAATTGGTTCAAAATTATAGTAAAATATATTTATGGATAACAATTTTTAATTTTTTAAATTTTTACTTCTTTTATAAGCATATATATCTTTTAAATTATATTGTCGCACTCCTAATTTATTTCGTAATAAATATTTCAATATAATATTTTAATTATAATTAAAATGTATATTTAAACTAATAAATAATTAAAATGTATATTTAAACTAATAATAATTAAAATGTATATTTAAAATTATAATAAATATAATTAAAAATTAGATTTATTAATTATTAAGTAGTATAAATTATTTTAATGGTTTATGTATTTTGGCATTATGGGGTTTAGGAGTTTACTGATTTAATTGTGTATTCATTTAGTGGTTTATAGGTGTTATTAAAAAAAATATCAAAATTCTATTTTTTATATTTTTTGATAATTTCAAAGGTTATATCATTGAAAGTATAATAATTTTTATATTTTTTTCAAAAGTGAATACTATATTTAGTTATAATAATCATTATATTTATATATCATATAAATTCAATATAAATATTTTTATTGATAAATATTCTAATAATGATCAAAAATAAATTAATAATCTATTATTAATAAGATAGATATCAATTTAATTATAATTACAAAACCTAAAATGATTCAGAAATAAAGCAAAATATATTACTATATAATAATTTTTTGTTTTGAATTTTTTTTAAAAAGTTTATCTATATTTTTTTGATGAAAAATAATTATATAAGTTACATTAGTCTAACTCTATTTATTCTGTAATTAATAATTATATAAAAATAAATGAATAAATAATTAAAATGAATATTTTAAATTATAATGAAAAAAATAATATTGAGATTTATTATTTATATTTAGGGTATACCAGTTTAAAATGATTATCTATTTAGGGTTTTCGAGATTTAGGAGTTATTGATTTAAGTAATTAGGCATTTAGTGGTTTATAGTATTTATTTAAACAATGAAATAACAAAAAATTTATTTTTGTTATTTTTTCACATTTTCAAAGGTTATAATATTTGAAAAATATAATAAATTTAAAATTTTTTTAAAATATGAATAAAATATTTAGTAAGATTAATTATTATAATTATATATAATATAAACTAATTATAAATAATTTTATTGATAGATATGATATCAATAATCAAAAAATAAATTAATAAACTATTATTAATATGATAGATATAAATTAAAATATAATTACAAAACATAAAATGATTCAAAATCAAAGTAAAATTTATTACTAAATAATAATTTTTTGTTTTTAATTTTTACTTCTATTTATAAGATTATATTTTTTTTATTAAAAGTATATTATTAATTTTATATTTGTCTGACTAATTATTTATTTTATAATTAATATTTATATAAAAATAAACTAATAAATATTTAAAATTATAATGAATACAAATTAAAATGAGATTTAAGATTTATTATTGCTGTATATCTAATTTATTTTTTGATAATCTGTTTGTATAATCAAATATTTTTTATTTTTTAATATTTTCTTGTAAGTGCAGGAAAGGAAATATTAAAGGGCCGGGAATGCAGCATAACACAATAACGGATGTCTCGCTGACCGGACAGTGGGCAGAAATTAGAGCAGAGCCTGACCCGTCTCATGATCCAACCTACTCCGGTTAAATGAACCAAGAGAAATTTTAATATAAAATATTTTGTAATTTTATTTTAGGGTGGCTGTTTTTGGACACATGGAACTATTCATCGTATCTCTCTCTTCTATCAGTGCGATTTATCGTGACTATTCTATCTGCTACATACTGTAAGACATTTCTGTTGTTTTAATCTATAACGCATAAGCATTTTCTGGTTGATTTAGCTTGTCGTACTGAGCGACTAGCGAACCACGTTATTTTGGTGTTTATTTCTCATTTTTTGATTCTATCATGGATGGTTGTTGAATTGGGATATATATATTGCTTGTTTTCTTTTGTTTCTTTGTTTCTGTATCTTAATCTCACTACTGTGGAAGCACAATTGCCCAACAATTATTTATGGTATACCGATATAATGGATCGATTATTTAGGGGTTTTGTCGTTTTGGAGTTTAGCAATTTATGTTTTTAGGCATTTAGTAGTATATAGGTTTTATTTATCTAATAAAAATAAAAATTTTTTTTTGATTTTTTTTTAGATTTTCTAAGGTTATAACTTTTAAAAATAAAATAATTTTTAAGATCTTTTGAAATGTGAATACCATATATAATTATATTAATCTTATTAATTATATATCATATAATTCAATATAAATAATTATAATGATAGATATTATAATAAAGATCAATAATTTAATTAATAAACTATTAATAATAAGATAGATATTCTTTAAAACATATTTACAAAACCCAAATTGATTCAAAATTAAAGTAAAATATATTACTGGATAATAATTTTTAATTTTAAATTTTGACTTCTTTTATAAGCATATATTTTTTGATTAAAATAAATTAATTAAAATATATATGTCGCTCTCATAATTTAATTTGTTATAAATATTTCTATAAAATAAACTAATAAATAATTAAAATGAATATTTAAAAATATAATAAATAGAAATAAAAATTAGATTTATTAATTATTAGGTAGTATATAAAAGTTTAATGGTTTATATATTTTGGCATTATGAGGCTTAGGAGTTTACTAATTTAACTGTGTATGCATTTAGTGGTTTATACGTTTTATTAAAAAAATAAAATAATAAAAAATTTATTTTTATTATTTTTTGATATTTTCAAAGGTTATAACCTTTGAAAATATAATAATTTTTAATTTTTTTTAAGTATGAATACAATATTTAGTTATAATAATCATTATATTTATATATCAAATAAATTCAATATAAACAATTTTATTGATAAATTATCTAATAATGATCAAAAAATAAATTAATAATCTATTTTTAATAAGATAGATATCAATTAAAATATAATTACAAAACCTAAAATGATTCATAAGAAAAGCAAAATATATTACTATATAATAATTTTTTGTTTTGAAATTTTTTTTTCTTTTAAAAAGTTTATCAATAATTTTTTGATGAAAAATAATTTATATAAATTATATTAGTATAACTCAATTTATTTTGTAATTAATATTTATATATAAATAAACAAATAAATAATTAAAATGAATATTTAAAATTTTAATGAAAAAAAAATGAGATTTATTATTTATTATTTAGGGATACCGGTTTAATTTAAATTAGATCTATCTCACTAATAATTTATTTTGTTATTTATATTCTAGAAAATAAATTGATAAATAATTAAAATAAAAATTTAAAATTATACTGAATAAAAATTAAAATGAGATTTATGATTTATTATTAATGTATACTAGTTTAATGATTTAAGAATTTAGAGGTTTTGTCGTTAGGAGTTTAGCGATTTATGTTTTTAGGCTTTTAGTGGTTTATATGTTTTATTTAAAAAATAAAATAACAAAAAAAATTTCTATAATTTTTATCATTTTCATAGGTTATAACATTTGAAAATATATAATATTTAAAATTTTTTGAAATTTTAATACAATATTTTGTGATAATAATATTAATAATTATATATCATATAAATTTAATATAAAGAATTTTATTGATAGATATTATAATAATGATCAAAAATTAAATTTATAAACTATTAATATTAAGATAGATATAATTAAAAAAAATATTTACAAACCGAAATTGATTCAAAATTAAAGTAAATTATAATACTTGATAATAATTTTTAATTTTTAAATTTATATTTCTTTTATAAGCTTATATTTTTATTAGATAAATAATATATTATTTAAATTATATTTGTCCCACTCATAATTTATTTTGTAATAAAAATTTCTAAATAAATACACGAATAAATAATTAAAATGAATATTTAAAAATATAATAAATAGCAATAAAAAATAGATTTATTAATTATTAAGTAGTATTTAGCGGTTTAATGGTTTATGTATTTAGGGCATACGGGGTTTTAGGAGTTTACTGATTTAACTTTATATGCACCCAGTAGGGCTGCTCAAGGGACTGGGAGATTCGCGACCCGCCCCGAAGTCTTGTCCCGAAAGAATCGGGATTGAGAAAAATCAGTGACTTTGACTTTTCCCGTCCCATTATGTCAAGTATTTTTTCTTTTGGGACTGTTCTGGATCTTAAGCAATATCCATCTCGAGAATCGTCCCTTCCTAAAAAACTGATACTAGAACCAGGAATATATATATATATAACATGAAGATGCGACCATTTCCGCTCCTGCCCATCCAATTCCGACCCACCTATTACTGTTCCGACGAGTTCCAAGCCACCTCATGCCATTCCAGCCGTGTTTAGTTAGGTCCAGCCCTTGTACTTCGCACTTCTGGTTGCCTCCACCATGTCCCAGTATTGAATTATTATTATGTGTCTCCGTCATTTTTGTTGAGTATTGGTTGTGGTGTTGTGGTTGGGCCGAATGAGTTGTCTGAATGTGTTATAGCCAGTTTTGTAGAGCTTGCTTGTTTGAAATATTTATATGTATTTATGCTTGACATATCATATTAATTAATGGCAATGCAGATGGCATAATCTAGCGATAAATGAAAAATACAATAAATTGAATATGATCACATCTCAAATGATCAAAGTACTGGTAAATCCAATCATCATTTTTTCACGAACCCACCTATTGTTATGGCAGGTTCTTCAATTCCAATTGTAAAAGAAAGTCTTGGTACATCTGAACCTCAAGCTCATAAAAAGTATAAGTCTGCTGTTTCGAAAACTTATGAGATATTAATTGATTCAGACGGAAATGAAACTGGTAGGGCAGCTTGTATATGGTGCAGGAAAGAATACTTGGCAAAAAGTAATCAAGGTACTTCGGGTTTATGGAAATACTTGAGAAAGACTTGTAGAAAATTTCCACACACAAAAATTAATAGAAGCTCACAAAGGTAAAGACAAGTCACAATCTTTGTTGAGTTTCACTAAAGGTACTAGTTCAAAGCATAATAAATTAACTTGGGAAATTTGATCAACGACTAGTTAGGGAGGCTTTGGTGAAGATGATCATAAAAGATGAATTGCCATTTTGTTTTGTTGAGAGGGATGAGTTTAAGGAGTTTTGTGAAGTTAGTGTGCCTCAATTTAAAATTCCATCTTGGCACTCTACATTGAGGGATTGTTTTTCTTTATTTGTGAAGGAAAAGAAGAAATTATTAGATAGCATATTATCTCATTGTTGTATAGTTTCATTGACTACCGACACTTGGACTAGCATTCAAAATTTGTCTCATATATGTTTGACTGTTCATTTCATTGATTCTCAATGGAATATGCATAAAAGGCTTTTGAACTTTTGTGTAATTAAAAGTCATTCTGGAGTTAATATTAGAAATGCTATTGAGTTTGCATGAATGAATAGGGTTTGAGAAAGTTGATGTTCATTACTGTTGACAATGCATCAAATAATGATGTTGCAGTTAAACAATTGCAAAAAAAAGGGTTGTGAAGAAAAGTGTTGTACCTTTGAGAGGCGAGCATTTTCATATGAGATGTCGTGCTCATATCTAAACTTAATTGTCAGAGATGGCATTGCAGTAGTTGAGGGTGCTATTCAAAAAATTAGAGGTGTGGTGAAATATGTGAGGAGCAGTCCTAAAAGATTAGATATGTTTAAGTTATGAGTTGAAGAAGCAAACTTGACATATGGATCTTCATTGCAATTAGATTGTCCTACATGATGGAATTCAACTTTTTTGATGCTACAAACTGATATAAAATATCAAAAAGAATTTGATAAGTTGGAGTACAAAGACAAAAGGTTTTTGAAGGAGTTTGGTTCATACGTTCCAACTGAGAGAGACTAAACAAAAGCCACAATTTTGGCTCGTTTTTTGAAAACTTTTTATGAGGTAAGTTTTAAATTTTCTGGCTCATAATATTCTACCTCTAGTGTTTATTTTCCTCAGATTATTCGAATTTTTAAAAAAATTATATTTGTGAAAATAGTAGAGATACAATGGTGTCTGAAATTGGTATGAAAATTGTAATTTAAATTCAACAAATATTATGCTTTTTGTATGAAATATTAGCAGCAGTAGTGTTGGATCCTTGATATAAGCTCAAATATCTCAAGGTTAAGTACACTTAGCATTATGGAGAGGAATTGGCTAAATATTTGGTGAAAAAGGTTATAAATGCTTTAAATGAGATGATGGATGATTATAAAGATTTAAATGAAGATGAATCAAGAGAATATGATTTCTCTTCTACTGTTTTGAAGAAAAATGATGATTTCTTTGATGGTAGTGATACTTATGTTGATGATTTTTTTTGTTGAATTGGAGAAAGAACAAGAAGTTGCAGCTTTGGAAGAGTCGGATAGGTACTTGGAGGACAAACTTGAAAAAAATAGAATTGATTTTGATCTTCTATACTGGTTGAAGGTAAATGAGGTTGGGTATCCTTCTTTGGCAAATGTAGCAAGGGATGTATTTGCTATCAAGCATCTACTGTGGCCTACTAATCTACATTTAGCAGTGGGGGGAGAACTTTAGATAAATTTAAAAGTTCTTTAACACCTATTACAACTGAAGTTCTCATATGTCTACAAGATTGGTTGAGAAGCTCAACAAACCTATTGAAATTGTAGAATTAGTTCAAGACCTTGATGATAATGAATCATGTTAGTATACAAATCTTGTAAATTTTAATTTCACTTTTACTTATTTTATTCATTCAATTTAATAAAAATATGGTTCAATTACAATTTTAAGAGGGGTCACAAGATCCAAATATTCTTCCAACTTTAGTTGGCCAACTAAATTTGGAATGGGTGTATTAAATTTTATAAGGTAATATTTTGTTTTTTTATTACTCTTTCATCTTACAAATTTATGACTACATGATAACACGTTTTCATCTTTGGTTGTCCTTCTACAGTGGAGGGAGAAGAGGAGGAGTTGTAGAAGAGATAATTAATTGGGTTTGGATTTTCGTTGTTGTCCCGGGAAGGTCCTTTGAAATGATTATTATCATGGTTGTTATTAGTTGTATTTTTTTTGTTATAATAAGCTGCCTAATTTTAGCAATTGCTTAAGTAGTAATTGATGCTACCAATGTTTGTGGTCATCTTTAGCTATTCCTTAATATTTTAAGTAATTATTTAAAAAATGTAGTATTGCTATTATGGTTAACTTTCACTCGGCTGAATAGAGCCAACTTGTGAAAAAATAAAGAACCAAATTAAGCACACAACTCGGTCCCATTCTATTTAACATTTCTATCCTTTTCTGCACATCAATGCTTTTGACAAGGTAATGGAACTCGTTTGTGGTATTCAGCCTATTTGACAAAAAAAATTGGCCCAATTTGAGTTTGAAAGATACATAAATAAGGAATGATAAATGGTACAACAAAAGCTTTCGACATGAACTAATTTGGCCGATTTGAAGAAAATAATTCAAAAAAATGTCCGAACTCCGTTCCGTCCCAGAACCATTTTCTCCTACCCAAAATTTTCGAATCTCCGTCCCATCCAATCCTGATATTTTCAACCTATGGGATGGGTCTGGATCTTCAAAAAAATTTCTGAACTATGGAAGGACAATGAGATTTGTAATCCCCATCGCGTCCCATCCCATGAAAACCCCTAGCATTTAGTGGTTTATAGTTTATTAAAAAATAAAATAACAAAAAAATTTTTTTAATTATTTTTTGATATTTTCTAAGGTTATAACCGTTGAAAATATAATAATTTTTAAATTTTTTTCAAAAGTGAACTAAATATTATTTATAATTATCATAATAATTATATATCATATAAATTCAATATAAATAATTTTATAGATAGATATTCTAATAATTATCAAAAAATAAATTAAAAATCTATTATGAATAATATGATATTACTTAAAAATATAAAAATCAAACCTAACATGATTCAAAAGCAAAGCAAATAGATACGTAATAATAATATTTGTTTTTAAATTTTTATTCTTTTATAAGCTTATCTATTTTTTGATGAAAAATAATTTTTATAAATTATATTTTTATCATAATTTATTTTATAATTAATATATATATATAAATAAAAAACTAAACAATCAAAATGAATTTTTTTATTTATAATGAAAACAAATAAAAATGAGATTTATTAATTATTATTTAGGGTCAACCCATTTAAATGAATATCTAATAGGGGTATCGGGATTTTGTAGTTTAGTTATTTAAGTGTTTAGGAATTTAGTGATTTATAGGTTTTATTTAAACAATGAAATAATAAAAAAATATTTTTTTAGTTTTTTCACATGTTGAATGGTTATAATCTTTAAAAATATATAATTTTAAATTTTTTTTCAAAGTGATTACAATATTTAGCTATAATAATTATTAAATCTATATATAATATAAATTAAATATAAATATTTTTATTGATAAATATTCTAATAATTATCAAAAATAAATTAATAATCTATTATTAATATGTTAGATATCAATTAAAATATAATTACAAAACATAAATTGATTCAGAAACAAAGTAAAATATATTACTATATATTAATTTTTTGTTTTTATTTTTTTTTCTTTAATAAGTTTATCTATATTTTTTTGTTGAAAAATAATTTATATAAATTATATTTCTATAACTTATAATTTATTTTGTAATTACTATTTATATAAAAATAAACAAATAAATAATTAAAATGAATATTTAAAATTATAATGAAAAAAATAAAAATGAGATTTATTATTTATTATTTATTATTTAAGATATACATGTTTAATAAAATTTATTTATTTAGGGTTTTAGAGATTTAGAAGTTATTGTTTAAGTATTTAGGCAAATAATGGTTTTTATTATTAATGTATACCACATTAATAGTTTAAGTATTTAGAAGTTTTGTCGTTTAGGAGTTTCGCTTTTTATGTTTTTAGGAATTTAGTGGTTTATAGGTTTTATTAAAACAATAAAATAAAAAATAAATTTGTAATTTTTTCTCATTTTCATAGGTTATATCCTTTGAAAATATAATAATATTTAAAATTTTTTGAAATGTGAATACAATATTAAGTTATGATAATTTTAATAATTATATATCATATAAATTCATTATAAACAATTTTATTGTTAGATATTATAATAATGATCAAAAATTAAATTAATAAACTATTAATAATAAGATTGATATTAATTAAAAAATATTTATAAAACCCAAATTGATTCAAAATTAAAGTAAAAAATATTATTAGATAATAATTTTTTATTTTTAAATTTTACTTCTTTTATTAGCGTATATATTTTTTTGTTAAAAAATAAATTATTTAAATTATATTAGTTACACTCATAATTTATTTTGTAATAAATATTTTTATAAAAATAAATTTATAAATAATTAAAATAAATATTTAAAATAATAATAAATTAAAAATAAAATTAGATTTTTTAATTATTAAGTAGCATATAGCGGTTTAATTGTTTATGTATTTAGGCATTACGGGCCTTAAAAGTTTATTGATTTTAATGTGTATGCATTTAGTGTTTTATAGGTTTTATTTAAAAATTAAAATAACAAAATATTTATTTTTATTATTTTTTGATATTTTCAAAGGTTATAACCTTTGAAAATAAAATAACTTTTAAATTTTTTTGAAAAGTGAGTTCAATATTTAGTTATAATAATCATTATATTTATATATCATATAAATTCAATATAAACAATTTTATTGATAAAAATTATAATAATGATCAAAAAATAAATTAATAATCTATTATTAATAAGATAGATATCGATTAAAATATAATAAAAAAACCTTAAATGATTCAGAAGAAATCAAAATATATTACTATATAATAATTTGTTGTTTTGAAATTTTTTTTTCTTTTAAAAAGTTTATCCATATTTTTTTGATGAAAATTAATTTATATAAATTATAGTTGTCTAACTCATAATTTATTTTTTAATTAATATTTATATAAAAATAAACTAATAATTAATTAAAATGAATCTTTACAATTATAATGAAAAAAATAATATTGAGATTTAATCTTTATTATTTGGGTATACCAATCTAATTTAAATTAGATCTATCTCACTAATAATTTATTTTATAATTAATATTTCTATATAAATAAACTCATAAATAATTAAAATAAAAATTTAAAATTATACTGAATAAAAATTAAAAAGAGATTTATGAATTATTATTAATGTATACCATGTTAATCTAGATATTATAATAATGTTCAAAAAAGATTTAATAAACTATTATTAATAAGATAGATATTATTTAAAATATATTTGCATAATCTAAATGTATTCAAAATCAAAGTAAAATATATTACTATATAATAATTTTTTTTAATGTTTGCTTTTTTTATAAGTTTATATTTTTGTTTTTAAAAATAAATTATTTAACTTATATTTGTCTTACTCATAATTTATTTTGTAATTTATAATTCTATAATAATAAAGTAATAAATAATTAAAATGAATATTTAAAATTATAATGAATACAAATAAAATTGAGATTTATTATTTATTATTTATTATTCAGGAAATACCGGTTTAATGGTTTAAGTATTTAGGTATTTTGTGGTTTAGGAGTTTAGTGATTTAATTGTTAAGACCTTTCGTGATTTATAGTTTTTATTTAAATAATCAAAGAACAAAAAATTTAATTTTTTGATTTTTTTTTTAATTTTTGAAGGTTGTAACCTGAAAAAATATAATAATTTTTAATTTTTTTAAATGTGAATATAATATTTAGTTATAATAATCTTAATAATTTTATATAATGCAAACTAAATATAAATAATTTTATTAATAAACATTACAATAATGATCAATAAATTAATTAATAAACTAGTATTAATAAGAATGATATAAATTAAAATATAATTGTAAAATCTAAAATGATTTAAAATCAAAATAAGATATATTAATAAAAATTAATTTTTTATTTTTAAAATTTTGCCTCTTTTTATATTCATATATATTTTTTTTGATAAAAAAAAATTATTTAAATTTTATCTGTCTCACTAATAATTTATTTTGTAATTAATATTTCTATAAAAATAAATAGATAAATATTTAAAATGAATTTTTAAAATTATAATGAATACTAATAAAAATGAGAATTATGATTTAATATTTAGACTATACTAATTTAATGTTTTGAGTATTTATGAGCTTCGGGGATTAGGAGTTTAGTCATTTTAGTGTTTAGTCATTTAGTGGTTTATAGGTTTTATTTTAAAAATAAAATAAAAAAATGTATTTTTGTTATTTTTTTCATTTTTGAATGTTACAACCTTTGAAAATATAATAATTTTTATTTTTTTTTGAAATGTGAATACAATATGAAGTTAATAATCATAATAATTAAATATCATATAAATTCAATATAAATTATTTTATTGGTATCTATTATAATAATGATCATAAAAAAAAATAAACAATTATTAATAAGATAAATATTATTTAAAATATATTTTCAAAACCTAAAATGATTCTTAATCATAGTGAAATATTTTACTAAATATTAATTTTAAATTTTTAAATTTTTGTATCCATTTATATGTTTAAATATTTTTTGATGAAAAACAAATTTTTTAAATTATATTTGTCTCACAAATAATTTATTTTTTAATTTATATTTCTATAAAAATAAACTAATAAATAATTAAGATGTATGTTTAAAATTATAATGAATACTAATAAAAATGAGATTTATTATTTATTATATATAGTATACTAGTTTAATGGTTAAATTATTTAGGGGTTTTGTCGTTTAGAAGTTTAGCAATTTATGTTTTTAGGCATTTAGTGGTTTATAGGTTTTATTTATATAATAAAAATAAATTTTTTTTTTATTTTTTCTGATTTTCAAAGGTTATAATATTTGAAAAGAAAATAATATTTAAAATTTTTTGAATTGTGAATACCATGTATAATTATATTAATCTTACTAATTATATATCATATAAATTAAATATTAACAATTTTAATAATAGAAATTATAATAATGATCAAAAATTAAATTAACAAACTATTATTAAAAATCTAAATATTAATTAAAATATATTTACATAACACAAAATGATTCAAAATCAAATCAAAATATATTACTAAATAATAATATTTAATTTTTAAATTTGTCCTTCTTTTTTTAAGCTTACATTTTTTTTTGATTAAATATAAATTAGTTAGATATTATTTGACTCATTCGAAATTTATTTCGAATTAATTTTTCTAAAAAATTAAACTATAAATAATTAAAATGAATATTTAAAATTTAATAAATAGAAATATAAATGTGATTTATTATTTAATAAGTAAAATATAGCTATTAAAAGGTTTATGTATTTAGGGGTTTCGGGGTTTATGAGCATACTGATTTAGTAAGTAATCATTTAATGATCTTTAGGTTTTATTTGATAAATAAAATAACAAAAAATTTATTTTTATTATTTTTTCTCATTCTTTAAGGTTATAACTTTTGAAAATATAATAGTTTTTAAATTTTTTACAAAAGTGAATTAATTTTTATTTATAATAATCATAATAATTATATATCATATAAATTCAATATAAATAATTTTATTGATAGATATTCTAATAATTATCAAAAAATAAATTAAATATCTATTATGAATAAGATTGATATTACTTAAAATATAATATCAAAACCTAAAATGATTCAAAAGCAAAGCAAAAAAGATTACTTAATATTAATTATTTGTTTTTTAATTTTTATTATTTTTATAAGCTTATCTATTTTTTGATGAAAAATAATTTTTATAAATTATATTTTTAACTCATAATTTATTTTATAATTAATATAGATATACAAATAAAAAACTAAAGTTCAAAATAATTTTTTAAAATTATAATGAAAACAAATAAAATTGATATTTATTAATTATTATTTAGTGTATAACTAAATAATTTATTTTATTAATTATTTAGTCAAAAATAATTTATTGTTTATATTGAATTTATATGATATATATTATAATGATTATTATAACTAAATATTGTATTCACATTTTAAAAAAATTTAAAAATTATTATACTTTCAAAGGTTATAACCTTTGAAAGTATCAATAAATAATAAAAATAAATTCTTTATTAATTTATTTTTTTAATAAAACCTATAAACCACTAAATGCATACACAGTTAAATCAGTAAACTCCTAAACCTCATAAAGCCTAAATACATAAACCATTAAACCGCTATATACTACTTAATAATTAATAAATCTAATTTTTATTTCTATTTATTATAATTTTAAATATTTATTTTAATTATTTATTAGTTTATTTTTATAGAAATATTTATTACAAATTAAATTATGAGAGCGACATATATATTTTAATTAATTTATTTTTAATCAAAAAATATATATGCTTATAAAAGAAGTAAAAATTTAAAAATTAAAAATTATTATTAAGTAATACATTTTACTTTAATTTTGAATCAATTTGGGTTTTGTAAATATTTTTTAATTAATATCAATCTTTTTATTAATAGTTTATTAATTTAAATTTTGATCATTATTATATTATCTATCAATAAAATTGTTTATATTGAATTTATATGATATATAATTTTTAATATTATTATAACTAAATATTGTATTCACATTTCAAAAAATTTTAAATATTATGATATTTCAAGGGTTATAACCTATGAAAATGAGAAAAAATTACATATTTTTTTATTATTTTATTGTTTAAATAAAACCATTAAGCCACTAAATGCCTAAAAACATAAATTGCTAAACTACTAAACAACAAAACCTCTAAATACGTAAACCATTAAATAGGTGTACATTAATAAAAAATCATAAATCTTCATTTAATTTTTATTAAGTATAATTTTAAATTTTTTTTTAATTATTTATAAGTTTATTTTTATATAAATATTAATTATAAAATAAATTATTAGTTAGACAGATCTAATTTAAATAATTTATTTTCATCAAAAAAATATATCTCATTATAAAAAGATGCACAATTTTAAAAACAAAATTTTATTATTTTGTAATATATTTTATTTTTATTTTGAATCATTCTAGATTTTGCAATTATATTTTAATTTTTATCATTCTTATTAATAATAGTTTTATAATTTTTTATTGATCATTATTATAATATGTATTAATCAAATTATTTATATTGAGTTTACATTATATATAATTATTAATATTATTATTATTGAATATTATATTCACGTTTAAAAAAAATTAAAAATTATTAAATTTTCAAAGGTTATAACCTTCAAAAATTAAAAAAAAATCAAAAAATTAAATTTTGTATTTTTTCATTCTTTAAATAAAAACTATAAATCACTTAAGGCCTAAACACTTAAATCACTAAACCTCAAAACACTTAAATACTTAAACCATTAAACTAGTATATCCTGATAAATAAATAATAAATCTTTATTTAATTTTATTCATTATAATTTTAAATATTCATTTTAAATATTTATTAGTTTATTTTTATAGAATTATAAATTAAAATTAAATTATGAGGAAGACAAATATAATTTAAATAATTTACTTTTAATAACAAAAAATATAAACTTATAAAAAGAAGCAAAACATTAAATAAAGTATTATTTTGTAATATATTTTACTTTGATTTTGAATAAATTTACTTTTTGCAAATTATTTAAAATAATATCTATCTTATTAATAATAGTTTATTAATTTATTTTTTGATCATTAATATAATATATTTCAATATAATTGTTTATATTGAATTTACATGATATAATATTATTAAGATTATCATAACTAAATATAGCATTCACATATAAAAAAAATTTAAAAATTGTTATATTTTCAAAGTTTCTAACCTTAAAAAATGAGAAAAAATAACAAAAAATAAATTTTTTGTTATATCATTGTTTAAATAAAACTTATAAACCATTAAATGCCTAAATACATAAATAACTAAACTACTAAACCCCGAAGCCCCTAAATACTTAAACCTTTAAACTCGTAAACCTTAAATATAATTTAAATAATTTATAGAAATGTTAATTACAAAATAAATTATGAGTGATACAAATATAATTTAAATAATATATTTTTCATCAAAAAAACATATAAGCTTATAAAATGATGCAAAAAATAATAAAAATTTATTATTTGTATTAAATTTTACTTTGATTTTGAATCATTTTAGGTTTTTTAATTATATTTTAATTTATATCTATCATATTAATAATAGTTTATTAATTTATTTTTTGATAAATGATATAATATCTATCAATAAAATTATTTATATTTAGTTTATATTATATATAGTTATAATATTTATTATTACTAAATATCAAACTAGCATGAGATCTATGGTTTGTATAACTCAGTTTATGTAATATGGTTATAGTTTTACATTAATGAATATATTTTGATTTATATTATATTATGGATATTGATAGATGGGTGATTAAGTAGAACTTGAAGTATGACATTAATAATTTATAGGTTTGTGCAAGATTATCAACGTGAATAGTGATAGATAAATTATGGGCTCACTCGTACATATGGTATGAAGAAAGTGATAGTCATTTCGAATGTGATGCAAGAGATAAAATTATATATTAATTCTAAAATTTGAATATGTTAATCAATATGAGTTTGACACATACAAAGTTCAAAGTATAAATACTTTTACATATCAATCCATTTTACATGTATTAGAAAAACTAGTTCTCAATTGAGATGAATATTATATAAAATATTCTCTTAAGGATTTTAGATTTAGTATAGGAGTTGCATAATCAACGAGGAGGAGGATGAAAAATAATCATTAAGAGATACATAAGTATATTGTGATTCACAAGATAGGTACAATCTTTATAAATTACTTTTACTCATATAGTTCCCACTAGTGAAATATCATCTAAACATATATTAATTATGCGAGTTTGGTGCTTACAAAATAGAAAGTGTAAATGCTTACAAACTTTATCAATTCTTGGTATTCATTATAACTAAGACTAAAGACTTAAAATATGCATAGAAACAACCATCAAGGATAGTTGATAAGTTACCCAAAAGGTATGTGATTGTGAATAACTCTTAATCAGAGATGACTTTTTTATCTTGGTGTCGAGGTATCAAGAAGATAGCTATAAGGGGACCATCATTAGGATATGATCAATAGTGATTGTGATAAACATCTTGTATACCATTAGGGAAATAAGTCATTACACAATAACTCAACCTTTATTCTATGTCTATACATACTACAATGTAAACTAATTTGAACATATATCACATAAATTAAATAAACAAAACTCATAGATCTAAGATTAATTTTATAATATGGATATCTATTTTATAAGAATTAAGTTATCTCACTATTGAATAACGAAACTACTGATATAATTCATGTAGGATCGATATCTAGATGAAAGTCCTATTTACTACTATAATGACTCATGTACATGTAGATTTTTATTGATAAGATATTCTTATCAATGATTTCTAGTTTGAAACATGAATGATTGAATGTGATTTTAAAGTGGGAATTTGTGGCATTGAGAAATACCATGGGTTTCATTTTGACCCTATATAACACAAAGTTATGATATTGAGAATGATTCAAAACTTTGGTCTTTTTCTTTCTTTAGAATTTAGATTTCTATTGAGCTAGGAATAGCTGCAGCTTATGCATTCATCTTTATAATGCAATATTATAGCATTGGAAATGAGTTGTGACTTTTGTCTCTCTTGTATTAGATTATCATGATACCGGGAATAATCATAGCTCATGCATTTCATCTCTATAAACCAAAATCATGTGCTAAGAATAGTTGTAGCTCGAGTAAATGCTCTCTAGATCTTTCTATAACTAAAAGTCATAGTGTTGGAGAAAAGTCATAGCTTTTACCTTAGTATTTGTGACTCTATAATGAGAAAGTCATAGTATTGGAGAAAAGTCATAGCTCTACCTTAGTATTTGTGACTCTATAATGAGAAAGTCATGGTGATAAAAAATTCCACAACTTCTAGCACCGACGGGGATACTTAGTTGCCACACATTAAATTAATATTGTAGTTATAAATAATGTTACAACCTAGTTTGACAATGACTCCAAGAAAATTTCACAATCAAAAAGATATATGTTATATAATGAAATAATTGTGTCAAAGAGGTGGTATAGTCATGACATACTAAAATTTACATGACTATGGGTATATAAGTTCAGTCAAGAATGAATGTCAAAACTATCTTATAAGCTAATGGTGATGTAACAAAGTCATAATATAAAAGAATTGTATGACTTTGAATAACTTTTTGCTCCCCTTCTATTTAACAAATTTACTAAGTCTTAAATTTCACACAAAAACTATAATTTCATGAAATTATTTTATTTAATGCTATTTTTCATAAAATACATCATATATATTCATCAAAATAACTAGTATTAGCCAATATTTGGAATATTGAACAAACACACACTAAAATGAACAATTAATCTCTATCTAAAAAAATAAAACTATATAATTTTCTAGCCATCCTTCATAAGTATTTTTCTAATACTAGATTTGAGTGTGATTGTATATCTCAATGGTGGGGCTACTTCTTTTTATGGATATGTAAATGAGTCATGGTGGGTTTGAATCCTATTACTACTTCTCATCTTCCTCCTCCTCCTCCTACTTTATCTTTTCCTTCTTCTTTTCCTTCTCCTCCTCCTCCTCCTCCTCCTTCTTTCTTCTTTGACTTTTTCTCTTTCTTCTTATTCTTCTTCTTCCTCATATTCTTCTTTTTTTTCTTTCTCCTCATATTCTTCTTTTTCTTCATCCTCATATTTTTCTTTTTCTTCCTCATATTCTTCTTCTACTACTACTACTAATTCTTCTTCCTCATATTCTTTTTCTTCTCCTCCTCCTCCTCCTAATTATTATTATTATTATTATTTTTCTTCTATTTCTTTTTTCTTCTTCTTATTCTTCTTATTCTCATTCATTTTCTTCTAGTTCTTCTACTTTTTCTTCTTATCCACCTCCTCTTTCTTCATCATCTTCTTCTCACCTTCTTTCTTCATCTTTTTCTTTTTTTTTCTTCTTCCTCTTCTCCTTTTTTCTCATACTTCTTCTACTTCATCTTCATCATCTTCTTTTCTTATTCTTCTTCTTGTTTTGCTTCTTTTATTATTATTATTCTTCTACTTCTACTTCTACTACTACTACTACTTCTTCTTCTTATTGTTCATGTTCTTCTCCATCTTATTCTTCTTATTCTTCTGCTTTTCTTTCTTTTTCTACTTCTTCTCCTACTTTTTCTTCTACTTCTTATTTTTTTCTTTTTATTTTTATTTTTCTTTTTCTTTATTATTATTATTATTATTCTTCTTCTTCTTCTTTATCATTATTATTCTTCTTTTTCTTCTTCTATTTTTTCTTATTCTTCTTATTCTTCTTCTTATAATTATTCTTTTTATATTTTCTTCTACTTCATTTTCTTCTTCTTCTATTACTTTTTCTTCTTCTCTTTCTTTTACACCTTCTTCAACTCATTATTCTTCTTCTTCGCCTCTTTCTACTTCTTTTCTTTTTTTCTTCTTCTTGTTCTTCATCTTATTCTTGTTTTGTCTTCTTTTTCTTTTTCTTATTCTCCTCCTCCTCCTCCTTCTTATTCTTCTTCTTTTGATTCTTCTTTTTTTTCTTCTTATTCTTCTACTACTATTTATTATTATTCTTCTTATTCTTCTTCCACTACTACTTATTCTTCATCTCCTTCTTCTTCATATTCTTCTTCTCTTTCTTCTATTTCTTTTTCTTCATCTTCTTTTTGTATTGCTTTCTTCTTCTTCTTCTTCTTCTTCTCCCTCTTCTTCTTCTCATTCTTATTCTTCTCCTTATTTTTATTCTTCTCCTTCTTCTTTTTCTTTTCCTTCTTATTATTATTATTCTTCTTCTTTTTCTCCACCTTCTTCTTCTTCTTCTATTTCTTTTTTTATACTCATTCTTCTTATCCTTCTTCTTCTCATTCTTCTTCTTATTCTTCTCATTCTCTTTCTTCTTCTTTTTCCTCTATTTCTTCTTCTTCTTATTCTTATTCTTCTTTTTTTTACTTCTTCATCTTCATCATTATCATCTACTTCTTATTTTTCTCATTCTTCTTCTACTTATTCTTCTTCTTCTTTTTCACTTTCTTCTTCTTCTCCTTTTTCATCTTCTTTTTCTTTCTATTGTACATCTTCTTCTTCTTGTTTTCTATCTTCTTTTTTTTCTTTATTTTGTTGTTGTATTCTTCTCCTTCTTCACCATCTTTGTCTTCTTTTCCTCCTTCTCCTCCTTCTATTTCTTATCTTTTTTTTCTTATTCTTCTTCTCCTCATTCTTCTCCTCCTCTATCTCCTCCTCCTCATTTTTCTCCTCCTCCTCCTCTCTTCTAATTTTCCTCCTTATTCTTCTTCTTTTCTTTTTTCATCATCATCATCATCATCATCTTCTTCTTCTTATTCTCCTCCTCCTCCTCCTCCTTCTCCTTCTTCTTCTTCTTCTTCTTCTTCTCCTCCTCCTCCTCCTCCTCTTCCTTCTCCTCCTCCTTCTTCTTCTTCTTGCACTTATTATTATTATTATTATTATTATTATTATTATTGTCATTCTTCTTCTTCTTCTTGTACTTCTTATTCTTATTCTTATTCTTTTTTTTTGTACTTCTTATTCTTCTTTTTGTTTCTCCTCTTCTTATTATTCTTCATTTTTGCTTCTTCTTTTTCTACTTTTCATTCTCTTCTTCTTCCTTCTTCTTCTACTTCTACTTCTTTTTATTCTTATTCTTCTTATCCTTCTTCATATTCTTTTTCTACTTCTTTTTTTTCTTCTACTTTTTCTTTTTCTTCTTTTTCTCATTCTTCTTCTTCTTCTTCTCATTCTTCTCCTTCTTCTCTTTCTTCTTCTTATTCATCTTTTTATCCTTGTTCTTATCTTTCTTCTTCTTCTTTTCTTCTTTTCCTCATCCTCCTCCTCCTCCTTCCTCATCATCATCATCATCATCATCATCTTCTTCTTCTTCTTGTTATCATCTTTATTCTTCCTCTTCTACTTATCATTCTATTTCTTCTTCTTCTCATTCTTTTTCTGCTTCTTATTCTTCTTATTCTCTTTCTTCTTTTTCTATTTTTCCTTCTTCTTAATCTTTTTCTTCTCATTCTCCTTCTTGTATATGTGTGTGTGTGTGTGTATTTATTTCTTCAAACTTAAATTTTGTTAATCTTTTTTTTTATTCTAAATGTTTGAAAGGAAAACAAATTATGTAAATTATAATTTATAATCAATATTTGACTAGTCTATATTTAGCAAACATTGAAACTACAAAAGTAATGCTATTTAATTTTGCATTGTATACATACACTACATTTATCTTTTTTATTTTGCACTTTAACTCGTATATAATATTTTTTTTGTCCCCTACTCTCTCTCCCTAAGCCCAACTCATAATATTTTTTAACTAATATTTGGGCCTTGGGGCCCCAAGGTCAAAATAGTAAGATTCACATCCTAACTGCATGATAGTTGATTTGGTAAGCACCCTGTCGAAATGTATCTAGCATCCATGAGGATCAAATTTGTGTCCCCAATGTTAGAGCATCCATCCTTATTTTCCAAGCAAATTAGCTTGATTAAAAGATAAACCTAAAAAAATCTATTAATACATCTAGCAAACTACAACAATTTTATAATTTATATAAGTCAATAGGCCTAAAAACATCATCTTGATATTAAACATCATTTTGATTTAATATGCCTGATATTGGTAATCAATATCTTATATTCAATTATATAACTAATAAAATTACCGAAGCCAAAATAATTGAATATGATTGAAATGTAGGATTTTTATTTTTAAAATTTTTAAAAATTTTTTAATGATACACTTAAATTGTATCCGCATGTATACACACCAACATCTTGCATTGCACATAATTGCATGTGCAACTTGAGTATTAAACTTAACAAACATATATTAAAATAAAATAATAATACTAAATGACAAATAACATTCATTCCAAATCCTTATATAATAGACAAATGTGATTGAAGCAACAGATAGTCAAGTGCTTTAATGAATAAAATATGAAATAAAATAAAATAAAATAAAATATACTACAATAATAACAAATTAAAAATAACCATAGTAGTCCCTATCACATTAGTTTATACAAGTTCACAACATCCAGCTATCAATAACTATCCATGATTCCTAAAAGAGATCTCAAAACCTAGAGACTTCTTCACATATTTTAGTATGCAAAAAACTGACTCAAGGTTAACCTTCTAAGAAAAATCTTAGAAATGAATAACTAGAATAATTGCATATACTATATCTGGTCTAATTATAGTTATATAATTAATATTTCCAATGATTCTCCTATAAGTAATAGAGTCAAGTAAAGATATTGGATCAGAAATGAAATTGGTACTCATATCAATAAAAATATATTCTAGAGTACAACACAAAATATATTTGCTAGGTTAATCTTGAATAACAAATATCTTTAAGAATATTAATTACATATCTCTTTTGTGACAAGAATGAGCTCGAATATTTCATGCATATACCAATAAAGTATCTAAGCATCTCAAGGATATTTTTCTAAAATTATGATTGAATGTACTCATTGAGTTGGATGGTTCCCAATTCAGTCATGTCCAAAATCAGAAAATCATTAACATAAAAATTAGCAAAATTAACTTATCATGAGGACTTTTTTGGAACAATAGAGAAAAATTAGTAACACATGTGTAACCCAACTTAGGTGGTTACTTGTGAAAATCTTACAAATCAGACTCATGATAATTGCTTTAAGATGTATAATACCTTCTACAATCTACAAACTGCCTATGATTGTAAAACTCAAAAACTTTTTTGGAGACTCCATTTACACCTCCTTAAGGTCACTGAAAGAAATATATTCTTCATATCTAGTTGATGTATCCTATAATTGTGAGATGTTGCACTAAAATAAAAAAATATATACCAATATCAACTTGGCTACTAGAGAGTAAGTATCCTAGTAGTCATACTAAATATCTAAGTATATCTCTCAGCTATAAGTCTTTCTTTAAGATGATCAACCTTCACAACTAGAAATATCTTTATTGTGAACATCCATTTGCAATCAATAATAGACCTTTCAAAAGCTATGTAACTAGTCACCATGACCCATTAGAGTGAGGGACATGTATTTCTTCCATCATGGCCTCGCGCCATCCTAGATAAGATAATATCTTAGGATGAGACTTTAGTATTCTAGTACCATCAAGAGAAGTAATATAAGAAACAAAAGAATAAACATAGATAAAACCTATGAAAGTGAGTGTTTAAGACAACTCATTTGTCCCTTCTAGACAATGATTGAAATATCAAGATCAGAGGGATAGGTTGTAGGATTGCTTGGATACTCGTTAGGCTCAACTCTAGTTTTAGAAGGTTAAGTATGTCTCTCTTTCCTAGTATAGATATTACATCCTGAGTAATCAAATCTCTCAATTACCAACTTAATATGAATTTATTTTGTAATTAATATTTCTATAAAATAAACTGATAAATAATTAAAATTATACTGAATAATTAAAATAATTTATTTTGTTCCTCTATCAACGCTAGAATGATTGCTAAAGCTCTAACCAAAATAATAGGAGATTTTACTTTATCTCTATTATGTCTCATCATATTTGATGTTGAATCACTGGGCTATCAAAGGTAATTTGACTCATGTACGCTAACAGACTAAACCAAAGTGGTACCCCTATGTGTTGAAATAGCTAAAATGATTCAAAAGAAAAGCAAAATAAATTTCTAAATAATAATTATTTGTTTTTAAATTTTTATTCTTTTTAAAAGCTTATCCATTTTTTGATGAAGAATAATTTTTATATAAATATTTTTAAGTCATAATTTATTTTATAATTAATATATATATATAAATAAAAAACTTAACAATCGAAATGATTTTTTTAAATTATAATGAAAACAAATAAAAATGAGATTTATTAATTATTATTTAGGGTATACCAGTTTAAAGGATTATCTATATAGGGGTATCAGGATTTTGTAGTTTAGTGTTTAAGTGTTTAGGCATTTAGTGATTTATTAGTTTTATTTAAACAATGAAATAACAAAAAAATATTTTTTTTTATTTTTTCACATGTTCAAAGGTTATAATCTTTGAAAATATAAAAATTGTAAAACTTTTTTCAAAAGTGAATACAATATTTAGTTATAATAATTATTAAATTTATATATGTTATAAATTCGATATAAATATATTTATTGATAAATATTATAATAATGATCAAAAAAATAAATTAATAATCTAGTATTAATAAGATAGATATAAATTAAAATATAATTACAAAACCTAAAATGATTTAGAAGAAAAAGAAAATATATTACTATAAAATAATTTTTTGTTTTTAAAATTTTTTTTCTTTTAAAAAGGTTATCTATAATTTTTTAATGAAAAATAATTTATATAAATTATTTTTGTCTAGCTCAATTTATTTTGTAATTAATATTTATATATAAATAAACAAATAAATAATTAAAATGAATATTTAAAATAATAATGAAAAAAATGAGATTTATTATTTATAATTTAGGTATACTATTTTAATTAAAATTAGATCTGTCTCACTAATAATTTATGTTGTTATTAATATTTCTATACATATAAACTGATAAATAATTACAATAAAAATTTTAAATTATACTGAATAAAAATTAAAATGAGATTTACGATTTATTATTAATGTATACCAGTTTAATGGTTTTGACATTTAGGAGTTTAAAGATTTATGTTTTTAGGCATTTAGTATTTTAAAGGTTTTATTAAAACAATAAAAAAACAATAAAAAAGTCGCAATATTTTATCATTTTCAGAGGTTATAACCTCTGAAAATATTATAAAATTTATGATTTTCTTAGATGTGAATACCATATTTAGTTATAATAATATTAATAATTATATATCATATAAATTCAATATAAACAATTTTATTGATAGATATTATAATAATTATCAAAAATTAAATTAATAAACAATTAATAATAAGATAGATATTAATTAAAAAATATTTAGAAAACCCAAATTGATTTAAAATTAAAGTAAAATATATTACTGAATAATAATTATAATTTTTAAATTTTACTTCTTTTATAAGCGTATATATCTTTTTTGATTAAAAATAAATTTTTTAAATTATATTTGTCGCACTCATAATTTATTTTGTAATAAATATTTCTATAAAAATAAACTAATAAATAATTAAAATTATAATAAATAGAAATAAAAATTAGATTTATTAATTATTATGTATTATATAGCAATTTAATAGTTTATGTATTTAGGTATTACGGGGTTTAGGAGTTTACTAATTTAATTGTGCATGCATTTAGTAGTTTATAGGTTTTATTTAAAAAATAAAATAACAAAAAATTTATTTTTATTATTTTTTGATATTTTCAAAGGTTATAACCTTTGAAAATATAATAATTTTTAATTTTTTTTCAAAAGTGAATTCAATATTTAGTTATAATAATCATTACATTTATATTTCATATAAATTCAATATAAATAATTTTATTGAGAAATATTCTAATAATTATCAAAAAATAAAATAATAATCTATTATTAATAAGATGGATATCAATTAAAATATAATTACAAAACCAAAAATGATTAAGAATCAAAGCAAAATATATTACTATATAATAATTTTTTGTTTGAAATATTTTTTTTAAAAGTTTATCTATATTTTTTTGTTGAAAATTAATTTATATAAATTATATTTGTATAACTCATAATTTATTTTGTAATTAATATTTATATAAAAATAAACAAATAAATATTAAAATGAATATTTAAAATTATAATTAAAATGATATTTATTCTTTATTATTTAGGGTATACCGGTTTAATTAAAATTATATCTGTCTTACTAATAATTTATTTTGTAATTAATATTTCTAAAAAAATAAACTATTAAATAATTAAAATAAAATATAAAAATTATCCTAAATAAAAATTAAAATGAGATTTATGAATTATTATTAATGTATACCAGTTTAATGGTCTGAGTATTTAGAGGTTTTGTCGTTTAGTAGTTTAGTGATTTATGTTTTTAGGCATTTAGTGGTTTATAGGTTTTATTTAAACAATGAAATAACAAAAAAAATTATTTTTGATATTTTTTCACATTTTCAAAGGTTATAAGATTTGAAAATATAATAATTTTAAATTTTTTTCAAATGTAAATATAATATTAAGTTATAATAATCTTATTAATTATAAGTCATTTAAATTCAATATAAATAATTACATTGCTAGATATAATAATAATGATAAAAAAAATTTAATAAACTATTATTAATAAGATATATATTATTTAAAATATATTTGCAAAATCTAAATTTATTCAAAATCAAAGTAAAATATATTACTAAATAATAATTTTTTTAATGTTTTGCTTTTTTTATAAGTTAATATTTTTGTTTTTAAAAATAAATTATTTAAATTATATTTGTCTTACTCATAATTTATTTTGTAATTTATAATTTTATAATAATAAACTAATAAATAATTAAAATGAATATTTAAAATTATAATGAATACAAATAAACTTGAGATTTATTATTTATTATTCAGGATATACTGGTTTAATGGTTTAAGTATTTATATGTTTTGTGGTTTAGTAGGTTAGTGATTTAATTGTTTAACCTCTAGTTATTTATTGTTTTTATTTAAAGAATAAAAAACAAAAAATTGAATTTTTTGATTTATTTTTAATTTTTGAAGGTTATAACCTTTGAAAATATAATAATTTTTAATTTTTTTTAAATGTGAATATAATATTTAGTTATAATAATCTTAATAATTTTATATAATGTAATCTAAATATAAATAATTTAATAAAAAATATTATAATAATGATCAATAAATTAATTAATAAACTAGTATTAATAAGAATGATATAAATTAAAATATAATTGTAAAATCTAAAATGATTCAAAATCAAAATATGATATATTAATAAAAATTAATTTTTTATTTTTAAAATTTTGCCTCTTTTTATAAGCATATATATATTTTTTTGATGAAAAATAAATTAATTAAATTATATCTGTCTCACTAATACTTTATTTTGTAATTAATATTTCTATAAAAATAAACTAATAAATAATTAAAATGAATATTTAAAATTATAATGAATACTAATAAAAATGAGAATTATGATTTATTATTTATACTATACTAATTTAATGGTTTGAGTATTTATGAGATTCGGAGATTAGGAGTTTAGTCATTTTAGTATTTAGTCATTTAGTCGTTTATAGGTTTTATTTAAAAAATAAAATAAAAAAATGTATTTTTGTTATTTTTTCTCATTTTTTAAGGATATAACCTTGGAAAATATAATAATTTTTAATTTTTTTTTAAAAGTAAATATAATATGAATTTCATAATCATAATAATTAAATATCATGTATATTCAATATAAATTATTTTATTGGTATATATTATAATAATGATCATAAAAAAATAATAACTAATTATTAATAAGATAAATATTGTTTTAAATATATTTTCAAAACCTAAAATGACTCAAAATAAAAGTGAAATATTTTACTAAATATTAATTTTATATTTTTAAATTTTTGTATCCATATATATGCTTATATATTTTTGATGAAAAATAAATTTTTTAAATTATATTTGTCTCACGAAGAATTTATTTTTTAATATATATTTCTATAAAAATAAACTAATAAATAATTAAGATGTATGTTTAAAATTATAATGAATACTAATAAAAATGAGATTTATTATTTATTATATATAGTATAGCAGTTTAGTGGTTAAATTATTTAGGGGTTTTGTCATTTAGAAGTTTAGCAATTTATGTTTTTAGGCATTTAGTGGTTTATAGGTTTTATTTATATAATAAAAATAATTTTTTTATGATTTTTTCCCATTTTCAAAGGTTATAATCTTTGAAAAGAAAATAATTTTTAAAATATTTTGAAATGTGAATACCATGTATAATTATATTAATCTTACTAATAATTTATCATATAAATTAAATATAAACAATTTTAATGATAGATATTATAATAATGATCAAAAATTAAATTAACAAACTATTATTAAAAATCTATATATTAAATAAAATATATTTACATAACACAAAATGATTCAAAATCAAATCAAAATATATTGCTAAATAATAATATTTAATTTAATTAAAATGAATATACATTTTCCTTCTTTTTTTAAGCTTATATTTTTTTTGATTAAATATAAATTATTTAAATATTATTTGTCTCATTCGAAATTTATTTCGAATTAATTTTTCTAAAAAATTAAACTATTGTTAATTAAAATGAATATTTAAAATTATAATAAATAGAAATATAAATGAGATTTATTATTTAATAAGTAGAATATAGATATTAAAAGGTTTATGTATTTAGGGGTTTTGGGGTTTATCAACTTACTGATTTAAGTAAGTAATCATTTAATGATCTATAGGTTTTATTTAAAAAATGAAATAACAAAAAATTTTCTTTATTATTTTTTCTCATTTTTTAAGGTTATAAGTTTTGAAAATATAATAATTTTTAAATTTTTTTCAAAAGTGAATACAATATTTATTTATAATAATCATAATAATTATATATTATATAAATTCAATATAAACAATTTTATCGATAGATATTCTAATAATTATCAAAAAATAAATTAAAAATCTATTATGAATAAGATTGATATTACTTAAAATATAAAATCAAAACCTAAAATGATTCAAAAGCAAAACAAAATATATTACTAAATAATTATTATTTGTTTTTAAATTTTTATTCTTTTTATAAGCTTATCTATTTTTTTGATGAAAAATAATGTTTATAAATTATATTTTTAACTCCTAATTTATTTTATAATTAATACACATATACAAATAAAAAACTAAAAATCTAAATGATTTTTTAAAATTATAATGAAAACAAATAAAAATGATATTTATTAATTATTATTTAGTATATACCATTTTAAAGGATTATGTATATAGGGGTATCGGGATTTTGTATTTTTGTGATTTACGTGTTTAGGCATTTAGTGGTGTATAGGTTTTATTTAAACAATGAAATAACAAAAAATATATATATTTTTTATTTTTTCACATGTTCAAAGTTTATAATCTTTGAAAATATAAAAATTTTAAAACTTTTTTCATAAGTGAATACAATATTTAGTTAATATAATTATTAAATTTATATATCATATAAATTCAATATAAACATTTTTATTGATAAATATTCTAATAATGATCAAAAAATAAATTAATAATCTTTTATTAATAAGATATATATCATTTAAAATATAATTACAAATATTAAAATGATTCAAAATCTAAGCAAAATATATTACTATATAATAATTTTTTGTTTTTAAATTTGTTTTTTAAAATTTATCTATTTTTTTTTGATGCAAAATAATTTATATAAATAATATTTGTTTAACTTATAATTTATTTTGTAATTAATATTTATATAAAAATATACTAATAAATAATTAAAATGAATATTTAAAATATAATGAAAAAAAATGAGTTTTATTATTTATCATTTAGGGTATACCGGTTTAATTTAAATTAGATCTTTCTAACTAATAATTTATTTTGTAAATAATATTTCTATAAAAATAAACTGATAAATAATTAAAATAAAAATTTAAAATTAAACTGAATAAAAATTAAAATAAAATTTATGATTTTTATTAATGTATACCAGTTTAATTGTTTAAATATTTATAGGTTTTGATATTTAGGAGTTTAGCAATTTATGTTTTTAGGCTTTTAGTGGTTAATATGTTTTATTTAAAAAAATAAAATATCAAAAAAAAATTTCTATAATTTTTTTTCATTTTCATGGGTTATAACCTTTGAAAATATAATAATATTTAAAAATTTTTGAAATGTGAATACAATACTTAGTTATAATAATACTAATAATTATATATCATATAAATTCAATACAAACAATTTTATTGATATATATTATAATAATGATCAAAATATAATAAATAAACTTTTAATAATAAGATAGATAATAATTAAAAAAATATTTACAAAACTCAAATTGATTCAAAATTAAAGTAAAATATATTATTTGATTAAAATTTTAAATTTTTAAATTTTTACTTATTTTATAAGCGTAAATACTTTTATTGATTAAAAATAAATTATTTAAATTATATTTCTCGCACTCATAATTTAGTTTGTAATAAATATTTCTATAAAAATAAACTAATAAATAATTAAAATAAATATTTAAAATTATAATAAATAGAAATAAATTTAGATTTATTAATTATTAAGTAGTAAATAGCAGTTTAATGGTTTATGTATTTAGGCATTTCGAGGTTTAGGAGTTTATTGATTTAATTATGTATGCATTTAGTAGTTAGAGGTTTTATTTAAAAAATAAATAAACAAAAAAATTATTTTTATCATTCCTTTGATATTTTCAAATGTTATAACCTTTGAAAATATAATAATTTTAAATTTTTTTCAAAAGTAAATTCAATATTTAGTTATAATAATCATTATATTTATATTTCATATAAATTTAATATAAATATTTTTATCGATAAATATTCTAATAAATATCAAAAAATTAATTAATAATCTATCATTAATAAGATAGATATGAATTAAAATATAATTACAAAACCTAAAATGATTCATAAGGAAAGCAAAATATTTTACTATATAATAAATCTTTGTTTTGAAATTTTTTCTTCTTTTTATAAGTTTATCTATATTTTTTGATGAAAAATAATTTATGTAGATTATATTTGTCTAACTCATAATTTATACTGTAATTAATATTTAATAAAATAAACGAATAAATAATTAAAATGAATATTTTATATTATAATGGAAAAAATAGTATTGAGATTTATTATTTATTATTTAAGGTTTACCAGTTTAAAAGGATTATCTATTTAGGGTTTTCGAGATTTCGGAGTTATTGACTTAAGTGTTTAGGCATTTAGTAGTTTATAGGATTTATTTAAATAATGAAATAACAAAAAAATTATTTTTGATATTTTGTCACATTTTCAAAGGTTACAACCATTGAAAATATTATATGTAAAAATTTTATAAAAATGTGAATACAATATTTAGTAATAAGAATCATTATAATTATATATAATATAAACTAAATATAAAAAATTTTATTGATAGATATGATATCAATTATCAAAAAAATAAATTAATTATCTATTATTAATAAGATATATATCAATTAAAATATAATTACAAAACCTAAAATGATTCATAAGGAACGCAAAATATATTACTATATAATAAATTTTTGTTTTGAAATTTTTTTTTCTTTTAAATAGTTTATTTATAATTTTTTGATGAAAAATAATTTACATAAATTATATTTGTGTAACTCAAATTATTTTGTAATTAATATTTATATAAAAATAAACAAATAAATAATTAAAATGAATATTTAAAATTATAATTAAAAGTAATGAGATTTATTATTTATTATTCCGGGTATACCGATCTAATTTAAATTAAATCTGCCTTACTAATAATTTATTTTGTAATTAATATTTCTATTAATATAAATTGAAAAATAATTAAAATAAAAATTTAAAATTATACCGAATAAAAATTAAAATGATATATATGATTTATTATTAATGTATACTAGTTTAATGGTTTAATTATTTTGAGGTTTTGTATTTTAAGAGTTTAGCGATTTAGGTTTTTTGGCATTTAGTGGTTTATTGGTTTTATTTAAACAATAAAATAACAAAAAAAAATTTTGTAATTTTTTCTCATTTTCATAGGTTATAACCTTTGAAAATATAATAATATTTAAAATTATTTGAAATGTGAATATAATATTTAGTTATAATAATATTAATAATTATAAATGATATAAATTCAATATAAATAATTTTATTGATAGATATTATAATAATGATCAAAAATTAAATTAATAAACTATTAATAATAAGATAGATATTAATTAAAAAATATTTACAAAACCCAAATTGATTCAAAATCATAGTAAAGTATATTACTGTATAATAATTATTAATTTTTAAATTTTTACTTCTTTTAAAAGCATATATTTTTTTTTTGATTAAAAATAAATTATATAAATTATATTTGTCGCACTCATAATTTATTTTATAAAAAATATTTCTATAAAAATTAACAAATAAATAATTAAAATGAATATATAAACTATAATAAATAGAAATTAAAATTAGATTTTTTAATTATTATGTATTATATAGCCGGTTAATGGTTTATGTATTTAGGTATTACGGGGTTTAGGTGTATATCGATTTAATTGTGTATGCATTTAGTTATTTATATGTTTTATTTAAAAAATAAAATAACAAAACATTTATTTTTATTATTTTTTGATATTTTCAAAGGTTATAGCCTTTGAAATTTTAATAATTTTTAAATTTTTTTCAAAAGTGAATTCAATATTTAGTTATAATAATCAATATATTTATATATCATATTTCAACATAAATAATTTTAGTGATAAATATTCTAATAATGATCAAAAATAAATTAATAATCTATTATTAATAAGATAGATATCAATTAAAATATAATTACAAAACATAAAATGATTCATAAGGAAAGCAAAATATATTACTATATAATAATTTTTTGTTTTGAAATATTTTTTATTTTAAAAAGTTTATCTATATTTTTTTGATTAAAAATAATTTACATAAATTATATTTGTCTAACTCATAATTTATTTTTTAATTAATATTTATATAAAAATAAAAAAATTAATAATTAAAATGTATATTAAAAATTATAATGAAAAAAAATGATATTTATTATTTATTATTTAGGGTATACTAGTTTAATTTAAATTATATCTGTCTTACTAATAATTTATTTTGTAATTAAAATGAGATTTATTATTTATTATTAATGTATACCAGTTCAATGGTTTAAGTATTTTAATGTTTTGTCATTTAGGAGTTTAGCGATTTATGTTTTTAGGAATTTAGTTATTTAAAGGTTTTATTTGAACAATAAAATAACAAAAAAAAATTGTAATTTTTTGTCATTTTCAAATGTTATAACCTTTGAAAATTTAATAATATTTAAAATTTTTATAAATATGAATACAATATTTAGTTATAATAATTATAATAATTCTATATCATATAAAATAAATATAAACAATATTATTGATAGATATTATAATAATGATCAAAAATTAAATTAATAAACTATTTATAATAAGATAGATATTAAATAAAAAATATTTACAATACCCAAATTGATTCAAAATTAAAGTAAAATATATTAGTTGATAATAATTTTTAATATTACTTCTTTTATACTTCTTTTAAAAGTGTATATATATTTTTTGATTAAAAATAAATTATTTAAATTATATGTGTCGCACTCATAATTTATTTTGTAATAAAAATTTCTATAAAAATAAACTAATAAATAATTAAAATGAATATTTAAAATAATAATAAATTGAAATAAAAATTAAATTTATTAATTATTAAGTAGTATATAGCGGTTTAATGGTTTATGTATTTAGGCATTACGGGGTTTAGGAGTTTACTGATATAACTGTGTATGCATTTAGTGGTTTATAGGTTTTATTTAAAAAATAAAATAATAAAAAATTATTTTGATTATTTTTTCATATTTCCAAAGGTTATAATCATTGAAAATATAATAATTTTTAATTTTTTTTAAAAGTGAATTCAATATTTTGTTATAATAATCATTATATTTATATATCATAAAATTCAATTTAAACAATTTTATAGATAAATATTCTAATAATAATCAAAAATTAAATTAATAAATAATTGTTAATAAGATAGATATCAATTAAAATATAATTACAAAATCTAAAATGATTCAGTAGGAGAGCAATATAAATTACTATATATTAAATTTTAGTTTTTAAATTTTTTATTATTTTTATAAGTTTATATATATTTTTCGATGAAAAATAATTTATATAAATTATATTTTTCAAAGTCATAATTTATTTTATAATTAATATTTATATAAAAATAAACGAATAAATAATTAAAATGCATATTTTAAATTATAATCAAAAAATTAATTTTGAGATTTATTATTTATTATTTAGGGCATACTAGTTTAAAAGGATTATCTTTTTTGGGTTTTAGAGATTTAGGAGTTATTGATTTAAGTGTTTAGGCATTTAGTGGTTTATAGGATTTATTTAAACAATGAAATAACAAATATATTATTTTTGATATTTTCTCACATTTTCAAAGGTTATAACCTTTGAATATATAATAATTTTAAAATTTTTTAAAAATGTGAATATAATATTTTATAATAATAATCATTATATTTATATATAATCTAAATAAAATATAAAGAATTTTATGGATAGATATTAAATCAATTATCAAAAAATAAATTAATATGCTATTATTAATATGATAGATATAAATTAAAATATAATTGCAAAAACTAAAATTATTCAAAATCAAAGTAAAGTTTATTAATAAATAATAATTTTTTTTTAGTTTTTGCTTCTTTTAATAATCTTATATTTTTTTTTATGAAAAATAAATTATTTAAAATAAATTTGTATCACTCATAATTTATTTTGTAATTATTATTTTAATAAATTATTTAAATTATAATTACGGTTTACAAGTTTAAAGGTTTAAGTATTTAGGGGTTTTTATGTTGAGGAGTTTAGAGATTTAAGTGTTTTTTGATTTAGTGGTTTATAAGTTTTACTCAAACAATGATCTAACATAAAATTTATTTTTTTTATTTTTTCTAATTTTTGAAGGTTATTTTTTTGAAAATGTAATAATTTTAAATTTTTTTCAAATGTAAATATAATATTTATTTATAATAATCATCATAAATATAAGTAATTTAAATTCAATATAAATAATTACATTGCTAGATATTATATTAATGATCAAAAAATAAATTAATAAACAATTATTAATAAAATAGATATTATTTAAAAAGTATTTGCAAAATCTAAATTATTCAAATCAAAGTAAAACATATTACTAAATAATAATTTTTTTAATGTTTTGCTTTTTTATAAGTTTATATTTTTGTTATTAAAAATAAATTATTTAAATTATATGTCTTACTCATAATTAATTTTGTAATTTATAATTCTATAATAATAAACTAATAAATAATTAAAATGAATATTTAAAATTTATAATGAATACAAATAAAATTGAAATTTATTATTTATTATTCAGGATATACCATTTAATGGTTTAAGTATTTAGGTGTTTTTGGGTTTAGGAGTTTAGTGATTTAAGTGTATAGTCCTTTAGTGATTTATAGTTATTATATAAAGAATTAAAAAACAAAAAATTTTAATTTTTTCAATTTTTTAATTTTCGAAAGTTGTAACCTTTGGAAATAAAATAATTTTAAATTTTTTTAAATGTGAATATAATATTTAGTTATAATAATCTTAATAATTATATAAAATGTAAACTAAATATAAATAATTTTATTGATAGATATTATAATAATGATCAATAAAAAAATTATTAAACTAATATTTATAAGAATGATATAAATTAAAATATAATTATAAATCTAAAATGATTAAAAATCAAAATAAGATATATTACTAAATAATATTTATTTATTTTTAAAAATTTGCCTTTTTTTATTAGCATTTTATTAATCAAAAATAAATTATGTAAACTATATATGTATCACTAATAATTTATTTTGTAATTAATATTTCTATAAAAATAAACTGATAAATAATTAAAATGAATATTTAAAATTATAATGAATACTAATAAAAATTAGATTTATGATTTATTATTTGGACTATAGTAATTTAATGTTTTATGTATTTATGGGCTTCGGGGTATAAGAGTTTAGTCATTATAGAATTTAGTCATTTAGTGGTTTATAGGTTTTATATAAAAAATAAAATAACAAAAAATTTATTTTTTGTTATTTTTTCTCATTTTTGAATGTTATAACCTTTGAAAATATAATAATTTAAAATTTTTATTGAAAAGTGAATATTATATGAAGTTATGATAATCATAATTGTTATATATCATATAAATTCAATATAAATAATTTTATTAATAGATATTATAATAAGATCAATAAATAAATTAATAAACTCGTATTTATAAGAATGATATAAATTAAAATATAATTGTAAAATCTAAAATGATTCAAAATCAAAATAAGATATATTATTAAATAATAATTATTTATTTTTAAAAATTTGCCTTTTTATTATCATTTTTTAATGAAAAATAAAGTATTTAAACTATATATGTCGCACTAATAATTTATTTTGTAATTAATATTTCTATAAAAATAAACTGCTAAATAATTAAAATGAATATTTAAAATTATAATGAATACTTAAAATTATAATGAATACTAATAAAAATTAGATTTATGATTTATTATTTGGACTATACTAATTTAATGTTTTAAGTATTTATGGGCTTCGGGGTTTAGGAGTTTAGTCATTTTAGAATTTAGTCATTTAGTGGTTTATAGGTTTTATATAAAAATAAAATAACAAAAAATTTATTTTTGTTATTTTTTCTCATTTTTGAATGTTATAACCTTTGAAAATATAATAATTTATTATTTTTTTTTAAAATTGTCTATAATATGAAGTTATAATAATCATAATAATTATATATCATATAAATTCAATATAAACTATTTTATTGATATATATTATAATAATGATCGTATAAAAATAATAAACAATATTAATAAGATAAATATTGTTTAAAATATATTTTAAAACCTAAAATGACTCAAAATCAAAGTGAAATATTTTACTAAATATTAATTTTAAATTTTTAAATTTTTGTATCCATTTATAAGCCTATATATTTTTTGATGAAAAATAAATTATTTAAATTATATTTGACTCGCTAATAATTTATTTTTTAATTTATATTTCTATAAAATTAAACTAATAAATAATTAAAATGTATATTTAAAATTATAATGAAGTCTAATAAAAATGAGATTTATTATTTATTATTTAGAGTATAACTATTTAATTGTTTAAGTTTTTTGTGGTTTTGGGGTTAAAAAGTTTATTGATTTCTATGTTGACACATTTTCATGTTTATATGTTTTATTTTATCAATGAAATAACAAAACATTTATTTCTATGAATTTTCGTGATTTTCAAAGGTTATGACCTTTAAAAATAAAATAATTTTTTAATAGTTCTAAAATATAAATATAGTACTTAGTTATAATAATCTTAATAATTATATTTGTTGTAGATTCAAGATAAAAAAATGTATTTATATATATTATAAAAATGATCAAAAAATAAATTAATAAAATATTATTAATAAGATAGATATTAATTAAAATATATTTGGAGAACCCAAAATAAATCAAAATCAAAGTAAATTATATTACTAAATAAAATTTTTTAAATTTTGCTTATTTTTATAAGCTTATTTTTTTTTCATAAAAAATAATTTATTTAAATTATATCTGTCGCACTCATTATTTATTTTGTAATTAATATTTCTATAAAAATAAGCTAAAAACTAATTAAAATGAATATTTAAAATTATAATGAATACAAATAAAAATGAGATTTATTATTTATTATTTAGGTTATATAGGTTTAATGGTTTAAATATTTAGGGGGTTTGGGTTTTAGGAGTCTAGAGATTTAAATGTTTTGGCATTTTGTGGTTTATAAGTTTTATTTAAATGATAAAATAATAATAAATTATTTTTGTGATTTTTTATCATTTTTGAAAGTTATAACCTTTGAAAATATAATAATTTTTAAATTTTTTTCAAATGTAACTTTAATATTTAGTTATAATAACTTAATAATTATAAGACATTTTAATTAAATATAAGTAATTTTATTGTTTGATATTATAAAAATGATCAAATAATAAATTAATAAACTATTATTAATAGGATTGATCGCAATTAAAATATAATTGCAAAACCTATATATAATGATTCAAAATAAAAGTAAAATATATTACTAAATAATAATTTTTTGTTTTTAAATTTTTACTTCTTTATATAAGCTTATTTTTTTTATTAAAAATAAATTATTAAAATTATATTTGTTCCACTCATTATTTATTTTGTGATTGATATTTCTATAAAAAATAAACTAATAAATAATTAAAATGAATTTTTAAAATTATAATGAATGCAAATTAAAATTAGATTTATGATTTATTATATATGGTATACTAGTTTAATGGTTTAATTATTTTCTGGTTTATAGGTTTTATTTATATAATAAAAATTTAAAATTCTATTTTCGATTTTTTGTGATTTTCAAAGGTTATAACCTTTGAAAATAAAATAATTTTTAAAATTTTCTGAAATGTGAATACCACGTATAATTATATTAATCTTACTAATTATATATCATATAAATTCAATAAAAATAATTTTAATGATACATATTATAATAATGATCAAAAATTAAATTAATAAACTATTATTAATAATATTTATATTAATTAAAATATATGTACATAACACAAAATGATTCAAAATCAAATCAAATATATTACTAAATAATAATATTTAATTTTAATAATTTTCTTTCTTTTTATAAACTTATATTTTTTTATTAAATTAAATTATTTATATAATATTTGTCTCACTAGAAATTTATTTTGTGATTAATCTTTCAAAAAAATTAAACTATAAATAATTAAAATTAATATTTAAAATTATAATAAATAGAAATAATAATAAGATTTATTATTTATTAAAAATTATATAGCTGTTAAAAGGTTTATCATTTAGGGGTTTCGAATCTATGAGCTAGCTGATTTAAGTAAGTAAGCATTTAATGATCTATAGGTTTTATTTAAAAAATGAATTAACAAAAAAAATTTTTTTTTTTCACATTTTCAAAGGTTAAACATTTGAAAATATAATAATTTTAGAATTTTTTTCAAAAGTGAATACAATATTTAGTCATAATAATCATTATATTTATATATTATATCAATTCAATATAAACATTTTTATTGATAAATATTCTAATAATGATGAAAAAATAACTTAAGATAGATATCAATTAAAATATATTTATAAAACCTAAAATGATTCAGGAGCAAAGCAAGATATATTACTATATAATAATTCTTTGTTTTGAAAATTTTTTTTCATTTAAAAAGTTTATCTATATTATTTTAATGAAAAATAATTTATATAAATTATATTTGTGTAACTGAGAATTTATTTTGTAATTAATATTTATATAAAAATAAACAAATAAATAATTATATTTGAATATTTAAAATTAAAATGAAAAAAAATGAGATTTATTCATATTATTTAGGATATAGCGAGTTAATTTAAATTTGATCTGTCTCACTAATAATTTATTTTGTAATTAATATTTCTATAAAAATAAACTAATATATAATTAAAATTAAAATTAAAATTATACTGAATAATTAAAATTAATTTTTGATCATTATTATAATATCTATCAATAAAATATTTATATTTAATTTATATGATATATAATTATTAAAATTATTATAACTAAATATTGTATTCACATTTCAAAAAATTTTAAATATTATTATATTTTCAAATGTTATAACCTATGAAAATGAGAAAAATTTACAATTTTTTTTTTGTTATTTTATTGTTTTAATAAAACATATAAACCACTATATGCCTAAAAACATAAATCACTAAACTCCTAAACGACAAAATTTCTAAATACTTAAACTATTAAAGTGGTATACATTAATAATAAATCATAAATCTCATTTTAATTTTTATTAAGTATAATTTTAAATTTTTATTTTAATTATTTATTAGTTTATTTTTATAGAAATATTAATTACAATAAAAATTATTAGCGAGAAAGATTTATTTTAAATAATTTATTTTTTATCAAAAAAAAAATATATGCTTATAAAAAGAGGCAAAATTTTAAAAACAAAAAATTATTATTTTTTAATATATTTTATTTTGATTTTGAATCATTTTAGTTTTTACAATTATATTTTAATTTATATCATTCTTATTAATAATAGTTTATTAAATTTTTATTGATCATTATTATAATATCTATTAATAAAATTTTTTCTATTGAGTTTACATTATATATAATTATTAAGAATATTATAACTAATTATTATATTAACATTTAAATAATAATAAAAATTATTATATTTTCAAAGGTTATAACATTCAAAAATTTAAAAAATTAAAAAATTTAATTTTTAATTTTTTAATTCTTTAAATAAAAACTATAAATCACTCAAGTCCAAAACACTTAAATCACAAAACCCCAAAACACCTAAAACTTAAACCATTAAACTAGTATATCCCGAATAATAAATATTAAATCTCAATTTTATTTGTATTCAGTATAATTTTAAATATTCATTTTAATTATTTATTAGTTTATTTTTATAGAATTATAAATTAAAAATAAATTATGTGGAAGAAAAATATAATTTAAATAATTTACTTTTAATAACAAAAAATATAAACTTATAAAAATAAGCAAAACATCAAAAAGTTATTATTCAGTATTATATTTTACTTTGATTTTGAATAAATTTACGTTTTGTGAATATATTATAAAAAATATATATCATATTAATAATAGTTTATTAATTTATTTTTTGATCATTAATATAATATCTATCAATATAATTGTTTATATTGAATTAACATGATATATAATAATTAAGATTATCATAAATAAATATAGTTTCACATATAAAAAAATTTAAAAATTATTATATTTTCAAAGTTTATAACCTTCACAAATGAGAAAAAATAACAAAAATAAATTTTTTGTTATATTATTGTTTAAATAAAACATATAAACCATTAAATTCCTAAATACATAAATCTCTAAACTAATAAACCCCGAAGCCCCTAAATACCTAAACCTTTAAACTCGTAAACCTTATATATAATTTAAATAATTTATAGAAATATTAATTACAAAATAAATTATGAGTGATACAAATATAATTTAAATAATATATTTTCATCAAAAAAATATATAAGCATATAAAATGATGCAAATACTAAAAAAAATTATTATTTAGTAATAAATTTTACTTTGATTTTGAATCATTTTAGGTTTTTTAATTATATTTTAATTTATATCTATCATATAAATAATAGTTTATTATTTTATTTTTTGATAATTGAAATAATATTTATCAATAAAATTGTTTATATTTATTTTATATTATATATAGTTATAATAATTATTATTACTAAATATTATACACATTATTAAAAAATTTTAAAATTATTATATTTTCAAATGTTGACATTTTAAATATTGAATAAAATATCAAAAATAATTTTTTTGTTATTTTATTGTTTAGATAAAAGTTATAAACCATTAAATACCTAAATACTTAAATCAATAACTTTTAAATCTCGAAAACCCTAAATAGATAAATTTTTTTTAAACACGTATATCCTAAATAATAAATAATAAATCTCATTTTTATTTTTTTTCATTATAATTTTATTTATATATAATTTATATAAATTATTTTTCAACAAAAAAATATAGATAAACTTATTAAAAAAAAGAAAAAAATTAAAAACAAAAAATTATTATATAGTAATATATTTTACTTTGTTTATGAATCATTTTAGGTTTTGTAATTATATATTAATTGATATCTAACTTATTAATAATAGATTATTAATTTATTTTTTGATCATTATTAGAATATTTATCAATAAATATAGTTATATTTAATTTATATGATATATAAATTTAATAATTATTATAACTAAATATTGTATTCACTTTTGAAAAAAATTTTAAAATTTTTATATTTTCAAAGATTATAACTATAAATCACTAGATGCCTAAACACTGAAATCACTAAACTAGAAAATCCCGATACCCCGATATAGATAATCATTTAAAAAGGTATCTCCTAAATAATAATTAATAAATCTCATTTTTAGTTGTTTTCATTTTAATTTAAAAAATTTATTTTGATTGTTTAGTTTTTTGTTTATATATATATATTAAATATAAAAAAAATTTTGAGTTAAAAATATAATTTATATAAATTATTTTTCATCAAAAAATATATAAGCTTATAAAAAGAATAAAAATTTAAAAAAAATTAATTATTATTAATTAATATATTTTTATTTGCTTTTGAATCATTTTAGTTTTAGATATTAAATTTTAAGTAATATTAATCTTATTCATGATAGATTTTAAATTTATTTTTTGATAATTATTAGAATATCTATCAATAAAATTATTTATATTGAATTTATATGATATATAATTATTATGATTATTATAAATAAATATTTATTCACTTTTGAAAAAAATTTAACAATTATTATATTTTCAAAGGTTATAAACTTTGAAAATATCAAAAAATAATAAAAATAATTTTTATTTATTTATTTTTTAAATAAAACCTATAAACCACTAAATGCACACACAGTTAAATCAATAAACTTTTAAACCCCATAATGCCTAAATACATAAACCATTAAACTGCTATATACTACTTAATAATTAATAAATCTAATTTTTATTTCTATTTATTATAATTTTAAATATTCATTTAATTATTTATTAGTTTATTTTTATTGAAATATTTATTACAAAATAAAGTATGAGTGCGACAAATATAATTTAATATATTTATTTTTAATAAAAAAAAATATACGGTTCTAAAAGAAGTAAAAATTTAAAAATTATTATCCAGTAATATATTTTACTTTAATTTTGAATCAATTTGGGATTTGTAAATATTTTTTAATTAATATCAATCTTTTATTAATAGTTTATTAATTTAAAATTTGATCATTATTATATTATCTATCAATAAAATTATTTATATTGAATTTATATGATATATAATTATTAATAATATTAAAACTAAATATTATTTTCACATTTCAAATAATTGTAAATATTATTATATTTTCAAAGGTTATAACCTATAAAAAAGATAACAAATTATAGAAATTTTTTTTGTTATTTTATTTTTTATATAAAACCTATAAACAACTAAAAGCCTAAAAACATAAATCACTAAACTTCTAACGACAAAACCTCTAAATACTTAAACTATTAAACTGGTATACAATAATAATAAATCTTAAATCTCATTTTAATTTTTATTCAGTATAATTTTAAATTTTTATTCTAATTTAAATTAAACCGGTATCCCTAAATAATAAATAATAGATAATAAATCTCATTTTTTTATTATAATTTTAAATATTCATTTTAATTATAATTTTTTATTTATATATACATATTAATTACAAATAAATTATGAGTTAGACAAATATAATTTATATAAATTATTTTTCATTAAAAATATACACATACACTTATTAAGGAAGAAAAATTCAAAACAAAAAATTATTATATAGAAATATATTTTTCTTTGCTTCTGAATCATTTTATGTTTTGTAATTATATTTTAATTATATCTATCTTATTATTAATAAATATTAATTTATTTTTTGATTATATTAGAGTATTTATCAATAAAATTGCTTATTTTGAATTTATATAATATATAAATTAATGATTAGTATAACTAATCATTATATTGACATTTGAAAAAAATTTAAAAATTATTATATTTTCAAAGGTTATAACCTTTGAAAATATCAAAAATAATACAATAAATTTTTTGTTTTTTATTTTTAAATAAAACCTATAAACCACTCAATGCTAGGGGTGCTCATGGGACGGTACGGGATGGGGATTACAAATCTCCAATCTCTTCCCACAGTTGGGAGATTTTTTTTTGAAGATCCAGACCCATCCCAGAGGTTGAAAATATCGGGACAGGATGGGACGGAGATCTGGATTTTGGGTAGGATAAAATCGTTCCGGGACGGAACGGAGTTCAGTCATTTTTTTTTCAATTTATTTTCTTCAAACCGGCCAAGTTAGTTCATGTCGAAACCTTTTATTGTACCATTTATCATTCCTTAGTTATGTATCTTTCAAACTCAAATTGGGACAATTTTGTTTTGTCAAATAGGGTGAATACCACAAATGAGTTCTATCCCTTGTCAAAATCTTTGATGTGCAGAAAAGGATATAAATGTTAAATAGAGCGGAACCGAGTTGTGTGCTTAATTTGGTACTTTTTTTTTCACAAGTTTGCTTTGTTCAGCCGAGTGAAAGTTAACCATTATAGCAATTCTACATTTTTGAACAATTTCTTAAAATATTAAGGAATAGCTAAAGATGACCACAAACATTGGAAGCAGTAATTACTACTTAAGTAATTACTAGAATTAGGCAGCTTAATATAACAAAAAAATACAACTAATAACAACCATGATAATAATCATTTCAAAGGTCCATCCCGGAACAGCAATGAAAATCTAAACCCAATTAATTATCTATTCTACAACTCCTCCCTTTTCTTCCTCCAATGTAGAAGGACAACCAAAGATGAAATGTATTAATCATGTAGACATAAATTTCTGAGATGAAAGAGTAATAAAAAAACAAAATATTACCTAATAAAATTTAATAAACCCATTCAAATTTAGTTGGCCAACTATAGTTGAAGAATATTTGGATCATGTGACCCCTCTGAAAATTGATATTGAACCATATTTTTATTAAATTGAATGAATAAAATAAGTGAGTGAAATTAAAATATACAAGATTTGTATACTAACCTGAATCATTATCATCAAGGTCTTGAACTAATTCTTCAATTTCAATAGGTTTGTTTGAGTTCTCAACCAAACTTGTAGACATATGAGAACTTCAGCTGTAATAGGTGTTAAAGAACTCCTAAATTTATTAATGTTATCCCCCCAGTGCTAAATGTAGATTCGTAGGCCACAGTATATGCTTGGATAGAAATATACATCCCTTGCTACATTTTCCAAAGAAGGATACCTAACCTAATTTACCTTCCACCAGTCTAGAAGATCTAAATCAATTCTATTTTTTTCAAGTTTGTCCTCCAAGTTCCTATCCAACTCTTCCAAAGCTGCAACATCTTGTTCTTTCTACAATTCAACAAAAAAATCATCAACATAAGTATCACTACCATCAAAGAAATCATCATTTTTATTCAACACAATAGAAGAGAAATCATCTTCTTTTGATTCATCTTCATTTAAATCGTTATAATCATCCATCATCTCATTTAAAGCATTTAAAACATTTTCACCAAATTTTTAGCCAATTCATCTCCATAATGCAAGTGTACTTAACTTGAAATATTTGAGCTTATATCTAGGATCCAACACTACTGCTACAAAAAGCATAATATTTGTTGACTGAAGAGAACCCCAATATTTGTTGAATTTATGCCTCATTTTGATACCTACTTCAGACACCATTGTATCTCTACTATATTCACAAAGCTCATTTTTTTTCAAAATTCAAATAATCTCAGGAAAATAAACACTAGAGGTAGAATATTATGAGCAAGAAAATTTACAAGTTACCTCATAAAAAGTTTTGAAGAAACGAGCCAAAATTTTGGCATTTGTTGAGTCTCTCTCAGTTGGAACGTTTGAACCAAACTACTTCAAAAACCTTTTGTCTTTGTCCTCCAACTTATAAAATTCTTTTTGATATTTTATATCAGTTTGTAGCATCAAATAAGTTCAATTCCATCTTGTAGGACAATCTAATTGCAATGAAGATCCATATGTCAAGTTTGCTTCTTCAACACATAACTT